>PVKE010001320.1:0-103429 GCA_004027555.1 Craseonycteris thonglongyai
CATAAATTTGTGGGTTTATTTCTGGGTTTTCAATTCTATTCCATTGGTCCATGTGCCTGTTTTTCTGCCAGTACCAAGCTGTTTTGATTACTGAGGCTTTGTAGTACAGATAAAAGTCAGGCAGTGAGATGCCCCCAGCTTTATCCTTCTTTCTTAGGATAGCTTTGGCGATTCGTGGTAAGGACACAAATTTTAAGAATTTTCAAATAATTAGGCCTGTCCCTTTCTTCAAAGCAGGGGTTTCTGGGTTCTGTGCATTTTCTGAATTGAGACTCAACTTCTGAACGTATATGTAAAAAGTATGTGCATTTTTCTAGGGAGAAAATCCATAACTTTCATTAGGTTCTCAAGGGAGTATGTAACCCCAAAACGGTTAGGAGTCACTGTTTTTAAACTGTCAGTGTACTAAGAGCGGGGATTTTAGTTAGACAAAAATTCAAGATCAGTTTTTGTATAGATTATACTACTCTGGTAACCAATGCAAAAAGAGAATTCACAATGTAGTAGCTTCATAATCTTAAATTATTCATTTAAAAGTACTTACTGGCTGCCATTTTAGCCAGATGCTAAAGAAACAGTGGTAAACAACACAAAGTCCCTGCCCTCGTGGGACTTACACTCTAGAAGGCAGAAATAAAAAATGAGTAAAAAAAGAAAATTTCATATCACATAGTCATCCCTAAAATAAAGAAAATAAAGCAACATAATGAACAGGGAGTGGTGGGAGTAGAGAGTTATTTTATAATAGCTAGGGTCCTTAGGGAAAGTCTCTCTGGGGAGGATATATTTGAGCTGAAATTTGAATGATAAGGAAGTTGAGGGAAGAACACTTCAGGAATAAAGAGAACAGAAAGTACAAAGATTCTAGGATGAGAACACTGAGTTCTCAAGGGAAAGAGCCATGTCTGATCTCTACTCTACACAACATTCAGAAGAGTGTCTCACAATCGATAAAACTTATTCAAGATAATTCAGCATATGGGAATACAATTCAGTTAAACACCGAATCTTTTAGAGAAATTTTTACTGCTCAAGATCAATATGAATTTACTCTGCTTCAAGGCAGGCAATATGATTAAACAAGTAAATATACCTTTGGGTTCTATAAGACAAAGAACATATAAAGATTTTTTTTTAGAAGTCTCTTCCAAGCAGACTGTTTTACAAGCATAAATATTATCAAGCAAATTCTATTATCAGAATTCTGGGTCCAAACTACCCTCTACCCCTAGAGCTTAGTTCTCTACATTTGTAATATTATGTACAAGAGGATGGAACTACAGCTGCTGTGCACAAATCAGAGGAAAGTGGATTTCAATGTAAAAGGAGCTGTCCAATAATCAACAGGTTGAACATTAGGGAAGTGTTTGGAGACTATAGAAACCATGTCTCAAAGATGTTAAGAGATAATTTATAGGACATAGTTACAGTAGAACTTCATAACCTATAGATAACGGTTCTAGTTCCCTCTCCCAACCTTTGGCATTCAGCTTTACACTCATTCATTATGTAAAAGTCCCAGAATGCAACCAACGGGGTGGATTTTAAACACTATATATACATCGTGCTAATAACAGGGGATTAACAAATAAATACTTGTAAGGATACTATAGTGATTTGTTCATCTCAGTAACTGATACTTGGATTATTAAAATCTTCAAGTTACAAGCATACCTCATTTAATTGTATTTTGCTTTATTGTGCTTCACAGGTGTTTTGTTTTTTTGTTTTTCGTTTTGTTTTTGTTTTAAACAAACTGAAGGCACGATTCTCTACCAACAAAAGATTCCGACTTGCTACATTGCAATACGAGGGCGGTCTGACACCAAACCCCAATGTCTCTGAGGTATGCTTGTATATATTAAAAGTCACAAAACCAGCCCGAAGCAGTGAGCACCCACCACCAAACTGAAACTACACAGTGAACGAAGTTATCCATACCAATCCCACTGGCTTTACCTCATATTTAAAAAGCACGACAGCTAGCACACGGAGTGGAACCGGCCCCCACCCCCCTCAAAGCACCTGAGCGAGCGGGGGCGCCCCGGCAGCCCCCGCGAGTGCGCAGGCCGGGGGCCGGGGAGGGGGGGCGCGGCGAGGGGCCGTGGAGCTCGGCACCTCCTCTCCAGCCCGCTCCGCGGACCGGCCGGAGGCTCCCGGAGCCACCCTCCCTCCTCCGAGCGGGGTGCCGGCGGCTCGCGGGAGCTGGCCTGTGCTACCTTCGGGCGCCGGCGGCGGCTCCTGTCGCTTTGCGCGGGGCGGGAAGGCCTTCGGCAGAAGCAGCGACACAGCCAGGACGAGCCCCGAGGCCAGGGCCACCCTCTGCACGGTGGAGTATGCCATGGCCGTTCGCCCTCGCCGCAGGTGCGGACGCGAACCGGACCCGGACCCGGAACCGGAACCGGAACCGGACCCGGACCCGCAGCGCCTGCTCGGAGCGAACGGCGGGCTGCGCCGACGGCGAGCGCGGGGCACAAGCGCGCGAGGCGCCCGGCCGCCCGCTCCCCGCGAGGCCTCCCAGCAGCACAAACGGGAACCGCTCCTGTCCCCTTCGCTCCCCGCCGCCGAAATAGCCCATCCGCGCGTCCCCGGTCCATCCGCGCGAACCGCCGTTGCTCACTACCCACCCAGACCACACCAGCAATGCCCTCATCATGTCGGAGAACTCAGTGCCCCTCTTAGCTAGTCCCTCTGCAGCCAAAGGAGTTAGTGCTGCAGTGCAGGGCTCTTGGCCGTTCTCCACAGCTTAAAACCTTTCGACAACTCTTCATTCTCCGAACAGCTGCCAGACTCCTCTCCGTCACCCCAGGCCTGGCATGATCTGGGCTTCCCAATGCTCTATCCATGTGCTGTTTCCCAGCGTATTCCTGGCTCTCGCTCTGCTGGCTTGGCCTGTTCCCTCTGCGTGGAGAATTCCGAATGCCATCTCCACCTGTTCAAAGCTTTCTGCAGAACAGCTGAAAAATACCGCCCTTGTGGAACTTTTTCAGTCAGCCTGTACTTTCTCTGTGTCCCCACTGTCTTCCTTATCATCTTTATTCATTTATTCAACAAGCATTCTTTTAGTTCTTACTATGCATCAAACCCTGAAATGGCACTACAGGGTTCGATGAGTAAGGTGGGTTCCCTTTGAGGCAGACAGATATCTCAAGAAAATGCAGGAAATATTCTGGACTGTCAAGCAGCCAGCTCAACTGAAAAGAGGAGTCAGGAAAAACCCCTGAGAGTAGGTAAAATTTGAGTGAGATTTTGAAGATTGAGTTACTAGGCAGACAGGTGCGAGGAGTGAGACGGATATTTCAGGGAAAAAAAAAAAAAAATACAAAGGAGGCCAAGGCATGAAAGCTTGAAGTTTCCTGGTGTGTTCAAAAACTATTAGTAATTTATTTTGGCTGGGCCATAGGGTTGGAACATGAAGTGATAAGACTACAAATATAAGGAGGAGCTAGATTCTAAGAAGCTTGGATATGACTTCACTTAAACATAATAGATGGAATACATCCATCTTTGCTTTCCCCAGACACCTCACAAAAATGAAAATAAAGAGAAAAAGTGTATCAACTACAAGTCTAAAGAAAATGGGAGGAAACATGATAGCAGACAACAAATGTCAAAATTTTATAAGATGCAACATTATCCAATGAAAATATAATGTCAATTACATGCAATTTAAAATTTTCTAGTAGCCACATTCATGTGAAAATAAACATGAAATTAATAATATATTCTATTTAACCCAATATACGCCAAATATTATCAGTTCAACATGTGTAGCACTAGTCAGTCACATTTCAGTGGCTTCATAGCCACATGTGACTAGTGGTTGCCATACTGGATAGTACAGGTGTAGAGTATAAACACTGAAGTGTCTACAGAGGAAAAGCCTGTAAGAAACAAACTGACTGTCCCCTAGGAACCTATAAAGTTTTAGGCATTGGAGGCACTGAGTTCCTTTAAAGGCAGACATGTGGCATGGAGCTGAAGAAAGAAGGACTGGTTGCAAGAATCAGTTGATATCCTCCAAATCTTGTTTCTCAATTACTGCAGCCAGGTGGTTGTCCCTACTGGCATCACTCAGACATCATCATCATTGATATCACCAACATCATTAAAAGTTATTGAGTATTTACTATAGTCCAGGTATTTACATCTCATAACAATTGACTTTCCTAATGACTTTATGAAGTAAGCCACATTATTATATATCCATTTTACAGATGAGGAAACCAAGGAACAGAAAACCTAAGTACCTCACCAACAATCATGCAGTATAAATTGGAAGCTACAAGTTATTAGAGCTCAGGTGTGCTTACTCCAGGACTCGCCTTAACTACCAGTTCTATTCTCTGGACCAGAGAAGCTCTGGACTCATGGACAATAGGTGTGACTTAGGAAGGTGGTGACTAATGGGATATGACGTCTAAGAGGTACAGAGGAATTTGGGATGACCTTCAATGCAGCAGAAAAGAAGATAGAGAACAGGTATTAAAATTTTGAATGAATGAAGAGCTGCTGGAATATTGGGAAGTGACAAGAACAGAGTACTAATGAGCCAATGGCATGCTCTGCTAGGGGGTTATTTTTAGAGCAGTTGTAGCAGTGGCTCATAGGCATACTTCTAAGTGCTTTACATACAAAAATGCATCGATAACACAAAACTTCCCAAGTAAATGCCAGCTCTTATTAGTAACCACTTGATTTAATGCTATTTTTTGTTGTTCTACATTCAGAACAAACCTCTTTTCTTCTCACCTGCAGTCCCACTGTCCTAGAACTTGTAAATTGCTCCCTAGTCGCTTTTGCCTGTGTTGCTGGTGTTCTTATCCCCATGCCAAATGCCTTCCCAGCATTCCTGATTTACCTCCTTTCCCTTTTCGTGACACCCAATTTCAAGACAGAAACTAGGGGGCACCGGGACAGCTCAGCATTTGAGCACTTGCCAAGCAGGCACGGCAGGTCTGGGGGTTGATTCCCTGGCCTGGCCCACACAAGTCCAGATGCTGAACTGCGGCACAACTAGTAACTGCCGTGATGGTGGCAAAGGTTCTTGCTTCCCATATGAGAGGTCCTGGGTTCGGTTTCTGCTCCACGCGGTCCCGCATCCACCTATGTGGAATGAAGTATGTGAGCTGGAGACTGCTCTGGGCCCTCCCGCTCTCTCTCTCGCTCTCTCTCTCTCTCCTCTTACCTTCTCTCAAACAATGAAAATAGGGAAAGCCGGGATGGCTTAGTGGGTTAACTTAAGCGCTCCCTTTGCAGCCCCGGGGATCAGGGATTGAATCCCGGCCATGGCCCGTGTGGACCCATATGTTGAACTGGGGAGTGCCCCCAGTTCAGTTCTCACTGGGGTGAGACCCCGGCCCAGTTCCTGCCCTGTGCAGCCCTGCCCACCTGTGGAATGAAACTATGTGGAAAAACCAATGATGTACAACTATGGAGACTGTTCTGGGCCTTCCCACTTCTCTCTGTCTCTGTATCTCTCTCTCTCTCTCTCTCTCTCTCTCTCTCTCTCTCTCTCTCTCTCTGTCAAAAACAATAAATAAATCTTAAAAACACACACACACACACACAAACAATGAAAATAAATCTTAAAAAAGAAAAAGAAACAAATTGCTCATGGGCTGCAAGACGCAGGGAGAAGAACCTCTCTTCTCTGGTCTGCGGTAGAAGGCAGGGAGGGAACTCTGCCTCCTTTTCCTTGGGATCTATTTCTGCTCTGTCTTGTAGTGACCAGTAAGGCTCCCTGATATAAGGCTAGAGCCAAAATGACAGCTGCTGCCAACTGAGCCTGGCTGGGGGCCCTCAACTGTTCTTCCACAAGGGGCATCAAAAGTCATTCACTGTGAAGTCAGCATATACATAGTCATTGATCGTAGTCTGACCTTTAACCCATCTCAAATAGGCTGCTGACTTACTTCTGTGACTTACATTAGTGATTCTCAACTTGATTGTTTCTGATGACAGACCTTGAATGCAGAAAGCACAATAAGCAAAAGGTCCGGGAAGCCAGATAATGGTTGGAGGTGGATTGAGAGTAAAATATGTATTAAGCATATGGCTATTGGAAGATGGATGATTTAGGAGGTTTGGACTACAGATGGTGGCCGAGATAAATGGGCAGGGGTCACGATCACATTAGTCCTGAAAATGGCCTAGGGCAGTGAGGTCCAACCTTTTGGCTTCCCTGGGCCACATTGGAAGAAGAATTGTCTTGGGCCCACACATAAGTACACTAACACTAATGATAGCTGATGAGCTTAAAAAAAAAGTTTGCCCCCCAAAAAAAATTAGGGGAAGCCGGGATGGCTCAGTGGGTTAAGCGCTCACTTTGCAGCACCAGGGACCAGAGGATTGAATCCCAGCCCCGGCCCGTGTGGACCCATGTGCTGAACTGGGGAGCTCCCTCAGTTCAGTTCTCTCTCTGTCTCTGTATCTCTCTCTCTCTCTTTGTCAAAAATAAAAATAAATGTAAAAAAATTATATATATATATCTCATAATGTTAATGTTTTAAGAAGTTGTGTTTGGCCACATTCAAAGCTGTCCTGGGCCAGAGGTTGGACATGCCTGGTCTAGAGCAAGGTGGAAACACAAAGGTATAGTCCAGACTATTCTGCTGCGGTCATATTCATTGTTGCCAGGTGGAGTGTGGGCCTGGAGGAATCAGGGGCCCCCTCTGGGGTGCAGAGCTGTTAAGCAGCTCATGAAGCTGGGCAAACTAGGGTGGCTGCACTCTGCTGGCTGGTGGTGTTGTGGAGAAGCAGTGCTTTGTGTATGATTGGAGACTTCTTGGAAAACTCATATCTGACCACTGAAGTGAGGGCTCAGTTTTTTCAATAAAATACTGGCGGAGAACTGAGATCAGACATCTGGTGGCTATACACTAAAGAAGGAGCGAATGAGAAGGAAGCAGAGATGGCAAGTATAGACCACACTGTATCGAGCTTGCATGGAAAGAAAAGGTGAAAGGCACAGAGAAAAATGGAGGCTGTCTGAGGTTTGAGGGAAGGTTGTTATTTTCTAAACAAAGAAGAAGCTTGAGTATTTTTATACATTTGGGGGAAGACACTAGAAAGGGGGAGATGGAAAATATAGAAGCAAGGGGCCCAGTGTTGGAGCAAAACCCAGATCCTGGAGCAGACATGAAGAACAGATGTTAAGAACTCAGCAGCAGGTTTCAGCTTAGTGGAAAGGAAATTAGAATGAGTTCAGGTATGCATTAAAGGAGTGGTGTAGGGACAGAAAATCAAGGGGGTTCATTTTTCACTGCTGCAGTCTTCTTGGTAACGGGTGTATCTGAGTGGAAACCCCCCAAAAACAAGATTTATTTATTAAAAAATGTGTATTTATTCTTACATGTTTAAGCTTACGTCACCTTCAAAGCACTCTCCGTTTGATGCGAAGCACCCATCGAGATGCTTTGTCCACTGCTCAGTTTTCAAACACGTCAATTTTGATGCCTTTTGGAGAACTTTTGTCATTTTTTGTTTCATCTCTTCCACGTTGGCAAAATGGTTCCCTTTGAGGACTTTTTTCAACTGGGGAACAAAAAAAAGTCACTCGGGACGAGAATGGGTGAAAAGGGAGGGTGAAGGCACTGGGGCCATTTTTGGTCAAAAACTGCTGAACACTCAGTGCGGTGTGGGCAGGTGCGGTGTCATGGTAGAAGAACCAGTCATCTGTTTGCCACAGCTGGGGACTTTTCTCCTACACACAGTCTCTTACAACAACGCCAGCTGGAACACGGATGCAGATGGGCTCCTAGAACTCTCACCTAGTCGGGGAGCTGTTTGTACTCCAAGGGGCCCGCCCTCCAGAAGGTAATTCCAGGTTTTGGGGGGTCCCCTCAGAGGGTCAGGCCATTATCTGAGAACAAGCAGGGTGGGAGAGGACTTGAGGGTGGTGAAGGTTTGGAAATGGGTTAAGAGGTGTTTAGAAACCACTCCAGCTTAGCAAAGGGGTTCCCTTGGAGGCTAAAAGACAGTGAGGGATTTCCTATTCTCTCTCTCTGCAGACTAAGAGCATCTTCCAAACAGCACATTCTGGGCAGGACCTGGCATTTCAAGGAGTCTCCTGGGACTGACAGCCTCCAAGGGACCCATGTGAGAATGAAGGTGGAAGGGAGGGGAGACTGGAGAGGCCCTTAGAGATCAGTTAGCTAAGCTGTCTTGTGTTCAGGCCGAAGGAAGACCCACCAAGGGGAAGGGGTTTGCATGCACACCTTGGTCACTGGTGACTGCACCAGGACTGCCACCCAGATCCCAACTCCCAGACGAGGCTTCTCTACCTATCACACAATCCCTGCAAGTCTGCTGGTTCTTTGGGTGTGACAATGAAGAAATTGTCTTCAAAAGTAACAGATAGACCCTTCACTTGTTGAATTTAAGAAATCTGTTGCTTATATACAAAGGGCTGCCCAGAAAAATTCAGGCATAAATGCCTCTATTTTTTGTATTATTAGGTTGGTGCACATGTAATTGCGGTTTCGAACTGAATTTTAAATGGTTATAACTAGGCTCAAACATCCTTATTAATCAAAATAGGAACCATTACAATCAACACACTTTTGTCAATGAGAAATGTTTGTGTATTCCTATAGTGTAAAAATCCGTGCTGTGGGATTCGACGAACTACTGGAAAGCATTTTCTGCATCCTGCTGGTTGTGGAAGCATTTTTCCCTGCAAAAAGTTGTTGAGATGCTTGAAGAAGTGGTAGTTGGCTGGCGAGAAGTCAGGTGAATATGGCGGATGAGACAAAACTTTGCAGTTCAATTTGTTCAACTTTTGAAGTGTTGGCTGTGTGACATTTGGCTGGGTATTGTCACGAAGAATTGAGCCCTTTCTGTTGACCGGTCGGTGCTGGCTGTAGGCGTTGCAGTTTTCAGTGCATCTCATTGATTTGCTGAGTGTCCTTCTCAAATGTATTCGTTTTGCTGGGATGCAGAAAGCTGTAGTGGATCAGACCAGCAGCAGACCACCAAGCAATGACCAGGACCTTTTTTGGTGCTAGTCTGGCTTTGGGAAGTGCTCTGAAGCTTCTTCTTGGTCCAGTCACTGAGCTGATTGACACTGGTTGTAGTAAAAAATCCACTTTTCATCGCATTTCACAATCCGATCGAGAACAAGAGAAGACAACACTTCAAAAGGATGATTTTTTTTTTCAGTCAGTTCACAAGGCACCCACTTATCAAGCGTTTTCGCTTTCCAATTTGCTTCAAATGTCAAACAACCATAGAATGATCGTCATTGAGTTCTTGGGCAACTTCTCGTGTAGTTAGTTATAAGAGGATCAGCTTCGATGATTGCTCTCAGTTGGTCATTGCCAACTTCTGATGGCCGCCCACTATGCTCCTCATCATCAAGGCTCTCGTCTCCTTTGCAAAACTTCTTGAACCACCACTGCACTGTACGATCGTTAGCAGTTCCTGGGCCAAATGTGTTGTTGATGTTGTGAGTTGTCTCCGCTGCTTTACGACCCATTTTGAACTTGAATAAGAAAATCTCTAGAATTTGTTTTTTGTCTAACATCATTTTCATAGTGTAAAATAAATATAAAATAAACAGCAAGTAATAAGTCATTAGTAAAAAAAAAACCATAAAGTGAGAAGTGCACATTAAAATGATTTATAACATAACCACATTTATTTAAGAATGTATCCTAATATCAAAGGGCAAGTTTCAACAATACAAACATTGTAATTACGTTTGCAGCGTCCTAATACATGGCTGGCTTCTTTCTGACAGCCCTCGTATATATGAGACCCAAATAGATTTAACCTCTTCTGGGAAGCACTCCTGGACTCCCCAGCCTGTGCTAACTCTTCCTGTTAGAGAATTCTCATGCACATTGATTCTCATGGATTGGTTGGGCCTTTGCAGCTGGGCAGGAGCCCCACATGGGGTTACCTTCTCCCATGGCATAGTGAAGCACAGAACTGTTCAGAGTAGGTACTTATTAATGTACGAGACTGCTGGTTTCACAAACACACACTGATTCTGCCATTGCTTTGAGCAACTAGACACCTTCCTGGGAATCAACAATCAGAATTTCCTTAAAAAGTCATCCCAAAAGGTATAAAGTTTCAAGTGGGATGTAAGATACAGCATGGTGACTATAGTTAATAGTACTGTATTATATATGATAATTGAAAGTTGCTAAGAAAGTCGATCTTAAAAGTTCTCAATAAAAAAAAAGTCTAACTATATGTGGCAATGGGTCTTAACTATACTTATTGTGGTTATTATTTCACAATATACACAAACATTGAATTACTATGTTATATGAGTATACCTGAAACCAATATAATGTTATATGTCAGTCATACTCCCATTAAAAAAGATATGGTTTTAAAAAAGAGTCACCCCAAAGAGTCTCATTTCAAAAAGTCCCTGATTTTGCCTACTATAGATCACTATATCTTATCCACCAAATCTTACCATGGTGGTTAATTTTATGTGTCAACTTGGCTGGGCCACAGTGCAAAGATATATGGTCATATGTCACACACACACACACACACAAACACACACACACAATTGGTCTGTTCTCTGAAGAACTCTAATACAGTGGCTTTTGGCTATTTTCATAATGTAATTACCCCTGTAATTGAGGCTTTTCCATCCCAGAGGAGATACCTAGGATGTACCTTTGTCTCTGAAACAGTTTCAAAAAAGAGCCCATAGGAACCAAAGCGGCCTCATTGTAGAGCTTCATGGACCCTTACAATGGGCAGGAAATTGGGGTGGTTAGCATGGAAATGAGACCTAAGTACCCATGAAGCAGAAGGAAGCAAGGCCTGTATCACCAAAGCCCAGAATGAATAGGCCACAAAAGGAAGGCAGGGGAGGGGTGGGATGTGCACAGGGGGATGCAGGCTCAAGACTTGGGCTTGGGAAGATGGGTAGAGTTTTCATCAGGGGTAAGGGGACTGTGATAAACATCTGTCAATAGTGGATGTCCAAAATCTTTGAATATCATATCAATGTCTGATGTTCTTCACAATGAGAAAGTCACATTCTCAATGTAGAGTCCAACAAACTAGTATGATGGAGCTTAAAAGGCAGTCACGTGTGAGACTGAGACAGCAGCAGCAGCTGCAGCTTCACAAGAAAGAAAACTGGAATCAGAAAAAAGACAATTTCAGGGGGAAGCTGGGATGGCTCAGTGGGTTAAGTGCTCACTTTGCAGCGCCGGGGACCGAGGATCGAATCCCGGCCCCGGCCCATGCAGAACCATGTGCTGAACTGGGAGCTCCCCCAGTTCAGTTCTCTCTCTGTATCTCTCCCTCTCTCTCTCTCTCTCTCTCTCTCTCAAAAATAAATAAATAAATAAATAAACAAACAAACAAACAAAAAAATCTTTAAAAAAAGAAAAAGAAAAAAGACAATTTCAGAGGAAAGCCTATAGGAAAGAAGTCTTTAGAAGGCCCATATTTATTTATTTGTTTGTTTGTTTATTTAGATTTATTTTATTGTTTGAGAGAAGAGGAGAGAGAGAGAGAAGAGGGGAAGGCCCAGAGCAGTCTCCATAGTTGCACATCATTAATTGTGACATGGTTTCATTCCACACAGGTGGATGTGGGGCCGTGTGGGGTCGTGCGGGCGTGGAACCGAACCAGGGGCTCCTGCATGGGAGGCAAAAACCTTTATCACTGTGCCCTCCTTTTACCACTGTGGCTACCAGTTGTGCCACACTTTAGCATATGGGTTTACACAAGCCAGGGTCAGGAATTGAACCCCAGACCTTGTGATTGTGAGGCAAGCACTCAACCTGATGAGCTATGCTGGCCCCAAGAGGGCCCATATTTCTTTACATTTATCATAACATGTAATATAGTTTTTTTTTAAGATTTATTTTATTGTTTTGACAGAGACAGAGAAACAGAGACAGAGAGAGACAGAGAGAACGGGGAGGGCCCAGAGCAGTCTCCATAGTTGTATGTCATCAGTTCTCAACATAGTTTCATTCCACACAGGAGGGCGGGAGACGGTGCAGGGCAGGCCCCAGGCCCCAAGACTCCCTCCCGCATGGGAGACACGTCCCCACAAGCTGGGGGCCGAACTGAGGGCCTCCCACATGGGCAGCTCACCTCAGCAAGAACCAAACTGGGGGCCTTCTACATGGGAAGCACACCCCAGTCCAGCATATGGATCTGCACGGGCGGGGCTGGGACTCAATCCTCAGACCCCAGGGCTGCAAGATGAGTGCTTAACCCACTGAGCCATCCCAGCATCCCCATCTGGTACAGTTTTTAATTGTATTGATTTTCCCATGCCACGAGGGTGCAGGGATGTCACTCTGTTTCCCCAGTCAGACATCCTGATGCCTGACTTAGGTTTGGATGTTACCTCTGAGAGGACAGCAATGCCTGGGCTGCCTATTGGGACAGGTGGAGGTGGCAGCAGAGGAGGGGGTATTGCTGTGATTGGTGGTGCCCACAGGTTGCTTCCTGACAGGCAGAGTGGAGGCCATGCAGCTCTGAGGTCAGCGGCAGCAGAACTCATAGGGGTATGAGGCCAGTTCTGTGGTGTGGTTCTTGGAGTTGTTCCGAACTCTGGAGCCCCAGTGTACTCATCTGTGACATGGAGACTGTGCTGCTTCTCTCCCCTGAGAAAGCAAGTGTGATGGAGCCTAACAGGCAACTGTGTGTGGACCCAAAACAAAAATAACTGCAGCTCAAAGCCAGGTGGGAAGAAAGAAAATTGGAATCAGAGAAGGGAAGAACATTTCATGGGAAAACCTAAAGGAAGGAGGTCACTAGAAGGCCTGTGTCCTCACCCTAAAGCTTTATCCAGCTGGGACTGAGTGGGTAAAGTCAGGGTATGAAAACCCAGGCTTCTTGGTGGGGATGGTGATCGAAGTAAGAATGTCCTCACTGGGGGAGCTGGGATGGCTCAGCGGGTTGAGCGCTTGCTTTGCAGCCCGAGGGACCAAGGATCGAGTCCCAGCCCCTAGCCCGTGCAGACCTGTATGCTGAACTGGGGTGTGCTTCCCATGTAGGAGGCCCTAGGTTCAGCCCCCAGCTCACAGCAGCATGCATCCCATGCAGGAGGCCGCTGGCCTGGTTCCTGCCCTGCATGACCCCTGCCCACCTGTGTGGGATGAAACTATGTCCTAAAACTGATGACATATACAACTGTGGTGACTTCTCTGGGCCCTCCCTCTTCTTTCTGTCTCTCTCTGTCAAAAACAAGAAAATAGATCTTTAAGAACGTCCTCACTGCTTTTCTCCCAACACCCTGGAATGGCCCTTGCCCAGGGTAAAAGCAGAACAGAGAGAAGTCACAGTTGGATACCTTGGACCTTTCTACCTTGAATGAGAAGAAATAGTTTTTGGCTCCAGTTAATTAAGTAAACTGATAAAAATTTCCCTCTTAAGTCACATTTTGCATATCCACAATCTCTGTACTACATTTTCTGTATACTTTACCCCTGGGTAAAAATTGGTGAGCATTTAAGTGCTTCCTCACATAATCTTGCTAAAGCACATTCTTGTCTATAAATATTCATGCCACTGCCAAAGCATTTGCAAGCTTTCCCCAAAGGTGAGCGTGCGTAAAGCACTTTGTCTTCTGGGTATAAATATTATCCAATACATTTTGGTTAATATGAATACACTAATTATTCCTGTGACCCTTTTAAAAGGGTCATCTTCATGATGTGAATTTAAAAAAAATGTAATTACAGTAATTGGATACTTAATCTAATTAAAATTTGCTTTATCTTTAATGGGAATTTTTCTAAAGAGGCACAATGACAATTGGCTTTTTGATAATGACTGTTTTCTTTCTGCAGGGGCATAAGTTGGAGCAAGTTGGAGAATCAGGCAGCTCTGTGTCTGATGGTGCCATTCTCCTTACAACTCAGTACTTACACAGTGAATATGGGGGTAGTTGCTGAAGAAGGTGGAGGAAAGGACTGGGGAACCTTTTCTATCCCAACAGATGAAACTGTCCCCTTCCTAGGAAGCAGACTTCTGCTCCCCTGGACCTGGGAGCACTTGAGCTAAGCCTGCTGGATCAGGGTCCCTTGCAGGGCTTGCTGGAGCCAGAAGAGAAGCTGCTCTATGCTGCTTGAAGGGCCATGGGGCTGGAAGGAGTTGTGGTGGAGGCCATAGGTGTCCATAACTCATTGGTCCACCCTTGAGGTCACCTGCAGTCAGGTCCCGTGCACAAGTTGGGGTCCTGTGTCTCTGCTTAGTAAGGCCATTCTCTGGCTTGGAAAGCAAGGTAAGCCTGCTGGAGAGCTATCACCCACAGGTAAACACCTCAACTTCCTTGCTCCTCGGGCAGGTAAACTGAGTTCTCGGTGTAGTCCTTCCAAGGCATCCCATGGGATTGAGCTCTAGTTACTCCAGCTGTAAGCCGCTTAATGCATACACTTCATTCTTTCTTTCTCACTTCCTCACTCCCTCATCATGCTTCTTGAGATTATCCCCCAAATAGAAGCGTGCACCCAAACTCCTGCCTTGGAGTCTGCTCTAGGGGAGCCCAAACTAGGACAGATGCACGGTTGGGGTTTCCAGGCAACTATTTCCTTCACCACATGGAATAGGCCTATTTGAAGGAGGAGAGAATGAAGCCTGGCAGAAACAAGAAGAAATGAAAGCTATAGAGAGCAAACCTGGTGGTTTTGAATTGTGGCTTCACCCCTAAGACTTCCTTGTCTTCCTTTGACTCTGTGAGCTGCACTCAACATCTTCTCAGCCACTCGAGCCAATATATTCCGCCTTTTTTTTTTTGTATGTGTTAAGCTTGCTTGAGTTGGATTTCTATCTCTTGCAACTGAAAGTATCATGACTCTTGCAAAGAATAAGTAGGCTTGCATGGACAGCACTTAGCGTAGAGTATGCCTCAGATTAAATGCCACTACGTCACTACTCCTATTATTATTAAGTGCATGTTACTATGATTCAATGTCTGACCTGATTCCAGAAGGGACTATGAATCAAGGACCTAGAGCCCAGAAAAGAGTCACAAAAGGAGTCAGTTTAACTCTATCTCATTTCCTCCTTTTTGTCTTTTTTTGTAACTTAATTGGGTCACTGCCCACTTTCTCTCTCACTGGGAGATATTTATGCAATCAATAACTATAGCTTTTTTTTTAAAAGATTTATTTTATTGATTTTGACAGACAAAGAGAGACAGACAGAGAGAGACAGAGAGAAGGGGGAGGGCCCAGGGCAGTTTCCGTAGTTGTACATCATCAGTTTCAACATGGTTTCATTCCACACAGGTTGGCGGAGGCCTCACAGGGCTGGAACGGGGCTGGAGGCCTCCCACATGGGAGACATGCCCCCTTGAGCCAGGGACTGATCAGGGGGCGAGAACTGAACTGGGGGCTTTCCGCATGGGAAGCACACCCCAGTTCAGCATATGGGTCGGCACGGACTGGGGCCGGAATTCGATCCTCAATCCCCAGGGTTGCAAAGCGAGCTCTTAACCCACTGAGCCATCCTGGCTTTCCCAACTATAGCTTTTTTTTGACTACTTATTGATCACTAACGATGAGCAATTAAATATTCTATTTTACTTAAGGGTCACATGATTTTGCTATAGTTTTGTTCCCAAATCTGAGTGACAAACTACTCAATGTGAATGCCCCAGTTAGGTTCAAGCCGTGGCAGTCCCTGCGGGGCTTCAGGGTCACATTAGGACTGTCATGGGCCCCAGGTGCTTTGGCCATCGTGGACTCATCCTCCATAAAGCATATTTAAAATTATATTTTATGACTAGAGTAGTATAAAAGCAAATATGTTAATATTATAGATTAAGACATTTTATACCTAAAATTTTTTTCCTTCTGAATTTAAGAGAAATGCAGTTTAGTAATGTAGCTCATGTTTTATGTTTTCCATAACACATAATAGTTTTTAATTGTATCAAATGTCATACAATAAAAGTAAAAAGTTGCCATTTTTAGAAAAGTTGCAGGAGATGTTTCTGCACTTTAGGGCTGCTCGCAGTCTTAACCTCGGCACAGGGCAAGTGCTTCTGTGAATCTCCCACAAGTCGGGCTGGGCCCAGTGGGTCGTCTGGACTGAGGAGGCAGTGAGACAGTGAGCACTAAGGTGCTTTTCAGATGAACTTAGTGACTTCTTTCCATCACTAAGAGAAGCTCTTCTGTTGTAAACTTTGGGACTTCTGGTGGTCCAGAGACAGGAATTTGACAGCCCAGGGACTGAGGAAGAGAGGGCAGAGTTCAAAGGCCCGTGGTTTATGGAGGAGTTGGCCTAATAACAGTCAGCTGGGAGAGAGCTGCCTCTGATGAGCAATACCTGCTGGGCTATGGTTTTAGTAAGGTTGTATCCAGGGTTCCCTCCTGCCCTGATTCCGCATGGATTCTTCAAGTCTTTAGAAAACTCTGTGGCACACAACGGACCATATCATTGGGGCCAGGAACCAGGGAAAGGCACTGGCCCCTGCTTGGAGCAAAGGACTATCATCTTACAATGCTAGGGAAGATGTAGCAGCATTGACTCAATAGAGAACGCTAATGTGGGCAGCCAAGGTGACTAGACACAATGAGTGGAGCACTGTGGGTGGCCAAGTGAGACCAGAGAAGCAGGTTGCAACATGTCTGGTTAATAACACATTTGAGACGAAGGCCATTTCTCCCAAATGCACTAGAAGACAGTGATCCTTGAAAGAAAAGGATCAGAGAGAGGATTGGATCCTGCTACTATGTGGTTAGGTGTTCCCAAGCTGCCAGAGTGCATCAACATCCTCACCTCTCTAAGCACAACTCCTTGATGTCCCTTTGCTTCCAGCTGCAGTGCAGTGGCCTTGCTCTTATGCACATAGCCCTGGGTGACACCACCTGAGCCCTTACATTTGTGCTGTCTGCCTGGGATGCTCTTGCTGCGCATATCTGCTGGCTCGACCCCTCACCTCCTTCTAGTCTTTCTTTAAATATCATCTTTGTCGGTGAGAGCTGCCTTGGCCAACCTATTTAAGATAAAACACTTCTATCCTGCTCTGTCTTATTTTCCTCTACAGCACTTGTCTCAGCCAGTTCTGGCTGCTGTAACAAAGTACCAGAAACTGGGTGGCTTATAAACAACAGACTTGATTTCTCACAATTCTGGGAGCTGTCAGTCAGAGATCAGGGTGTCTGCAGATTTGGTGTCTGGTGAGAACCTATTCCCTGGATTATGGATGGCCATCTTCTCCCTGTGTCCTCATGTAGTAGAAGAGGCAAGGCTGCTCTCTGATCTCTCTCTCTCTCTCTTTTTTTTTTTAAGATTTATTTTTGTTTTGACAGAAACACACAGAAAGAAGGGGGAGGGCCCAGAGCAGTCTCCGTAGTTGTACATCATTAGTTTTCGACAGTAGTTTCATTCCACAGGTGGGCACAGGGCGGAAACTTGGTCGGGGGCCTCCCCACATGGGCAGCACGCCCTTGTGAACTGGGGGTCTAGGCCTGGGAAGCACACCCCAGCAGGAACCGAACTGGGGGCCTCCCACCTGGGAAGCACACCCCAGTTCAGCATATGGGTCCGCACGGGCCCCCAGGACTCGATCCTTGGACTCTGGGGCTTTACAAGTGCTCAACCTGATAAGCCATCGCAGCATCCCCAGGATCTCTTTTATAAGGTGCTAATCCCACACCCGAGGCTCATCACTCTCGTGACTTAATCACCTCCCAAAGGCCCCACCTCCAAATATCATCACATTGGGAATTAGGTTTCAACATGTGAATTTTGGGGGAACACAAATGTTCAGTCTATAGCAGTACTTATCACCTTTTATAGCTTATTACTTTTATTTCTCTCCAATCTCTTCCTCCTAGAGTATAAGCTGCATGAGAGGCAGTTTGGTCATTTTGCTCACTTCTGGGTCCCCAGTGTCTAGATCAATGCCTGGACCACGGTAAACTTCAATGAATATTCTTTGGATGCTTCAGTGAAGATGACAACATCAAGATCCTACAGATAAAGCAATCCAGTGCAGCTCCTAAACAGAAAGCACATAAGTTTCCATGCATAGTATATCACAGTTGGAAAACACAATCAGCTAAATGAAGTAGGAACAGGTTTATACTGAACCATGGGTCGTCCACACTCTTATGTTTGGCTTAGATGGTGTTGATCATGTGGGATCTGAGTGGTCTTTAAATGATGTTCTGTAGAGATTCGGGCACTGCAGGCTTTTGTTTGAAAATTTGAAAATTTTATTTTTAAATATATGTTTACTTGAATGCATCATATATTAAATTTGAATATATTGATAATTCCTGATGAGTTAATTAGTACTGTCAGGTTAACTTATTTTTTTTTAAAGGAGAACCTAAGAATAGGTTCTTCTGCCATTCCTATATATTTAGTTTTTTACAAATGTGTCTATAAAACATTGTAAGTTTGAAGTTTGTCATTTATGTCATTTTAATAAGAAAAGTAAGGAGTTAGATCCATTTGGTGATTCTCTATTGGGAAAAAACAAAACAAAAACAGTTTCCACCATTTTCTTTCAAGCTACTAAAACAGGTTATTTTAAGATTTCCCTGAAATTGCAGGGTGAACTTAAAATATGGTACTGTGTTCACTACATTTCTCTGGGTAGCAGAATATACTCACTACTATGTGTCCAAAACAAAAGGCAGAAATACATTGGGTGCCAAAATTAAGTAGCAGAAACTCTTCTCAATGGTCTTTGCTTTCAATATTATTTTTAAAATCATAATTATTTTATACTTATAACAGTTTTGGGTGGTCTTGTATTTATATTGGTCAATAACTGCACAACAATGTTAAATAATAGTAGTGTTAGATTACATTTTGATCTTATTCTTGATGGCAATAGAAATTACTCTAATGATTCTTTTTTTAAAAGATTTATTTTTATTATTTTTGACAGAGAGAGACAGAGAGAAGGGGGAGGGCTCAGAGCAGTCTCCACAGTTGCACGCCATTAGTTTTCGACATAGTTTCATTCTACAGGTGGGCGCGGAGCTGTGCAGAGCAGGAACAAGCTGGGGGCCTCCCACATAGGAAGCTCGCCCTGGTGAGAACTGAACTGGGTGCACACCTCATTCAGCATATGGGTCCACATGGGCCAGGGCCGGGATTTGTTCTTTGCACCCTGGGGCTACAAGACCAGCACTCAACCCAGTGAATCATACCAGCATTCCCTGATATTTGGACATTACGAATTTGGGAGAGCTGGGTGTGTTTGTGGGGGGGTGGTGCGGGGGGTAGGGAGGGGGAATCAAATAAAAGGTGATGGAAAGTAAGCTGATTCTGGGTGTTGAGCACATAACGCGACGTATAGACAATGTAATATAGAATTGTACACCTGGAAACAATGTAATTGTTATCAATCAATGTCACCCCAATAAATTTGACAATTAAAAAAAAAAGAATAATGCTAACTTTTAGTCTGAGAACTTATGCCTTGGTGTATTGATAAGGTAAATTATATTTTCTAATTTTAAATCACCCTTGGGGGCAAGCCGGGATGGCTCAGTGGGTTAAGCACTCACTTTGCAGAGCCGGGGACCGGGGATCAAATCCCGGCCCCGCCCGTGTGGAACCATATGCTGAACTGGGAGCTCCCCCAGTTCAGTTCTCTCTCTGTCTCTGTCTCTGTATCTCTCTCTCTCTCTCTCTCTCTCTCTCTCTCTCTCTCTCCCTCCCTGTCAAAAATAAAGAAATAAAAATATATTTAAATCACCCTTGAATTTTTGTATGAATTTCACTTGGTAATTATTATTATTATTATTATTTTTGAACTGAACTGGGGGCCTCACCGCATTCAGGAAGCACACCCCAGTTCAGCATGTGGGTCCGCCTGGGCCGGAGCTGGAATTTGATCCTCAGTCCTCAGGCTTTAAAGCGAGCACTTAACCCGCTGAGCCATCCCGGTTTTCCTGGTAATTATTGTAGTATCTAGAAATATGCTAACTTCTATTTGCTAATCCTTTAAGATTTTTGCTTTGTTATTCAAAAGTGAGATTAATCTGTAGTAGTTTTGTGTCTTGTCCAGTTTTGCTATCACAATGCTTCTAGCTCTGTGGGCGAAAAAGGTGAAGGGACTAAGAAGTACACATTGCCAGTTATGAAAGCAGTCACGGGCTTGTACAGCACAGCATAGGGAAAAGAGGCAAGAACATTAAAATAACTATGTATGGTGTCAGACACGTACTAGACTTATCAGGGTGACACATCTGCTCAGCCCAGTTCTTCAAATCCCGGTCTGGCCAGAACTCCGGGTCTCCCACTCCAGTTACATCCGTCTATGAATGCGATCTGTGGTTTCTCGCCAGGCCCCTCCTGGACAGCCATGTCTGCTCGAATGCCCTGCCCCCTGGGTGACCAATTCTTTCTCCTTCTCTCCCTCACAAACCGTTCTCCTCCTTTGATCTTGCCATTTACAATGCATCTGTCTTGTGGCTGGAGGCTTTCCTACAGACTAGTTTGGATTCAGCTCACTTTCTTCAGGTGACTTCAGGCAGCTGGTGCCCCTGCCTGACAAGCTCAGGAAGGAGGTGTGGGGGACACACCATCCTCCGGTTTCCCTACATCCTACTGTCTCTCGTTTTCCCTCCTCGTGCTCCCTTCAGTGAGGGTCAGATGTGCATGCTGCACTGAGTGGGTGCTTGTGGAAGTCTAGGGGCCTCAGCCCTCCCCTGGGCCTACTAAGGGCTTCCTGCAGTTCCGCTGGGAGGCCTGACACTGAATGGGTGTGGAAGTCTAGGGGCCTCAGCCCTCCCCTGGGCCTACTAAGGGCTTCCTGCAGCTCCGCTGGGAGGCCTAAAGATGGGTGGAGACTGTGCCACCGCCACCATTTTCACAGCTTCGCAACAACCTGTATTCTTAGGCCTTTTCCTTAAGAGGGAGCATGGGTATACATATGATTTATAATATAAATGATATACACTGACAGGGTGTGCATGAGTAAAAGATGAATAAATAAAAGTGCAGGAACAAATAAGCCTCCTACCTTGGCCTTGCTCTGAGCAGTGATGGAAATGACAGGACCATCACACAGCAGAGCAGGCAGGTTGGTGGCTGCTGCCTCAGCGTTCTTCCTCACCAGGAGGCTGGTCAACCTCCCCGCCCACACCATTCCTTGGAGCCCCCTGTTTTCAAGCAGATCCTATATTAGGAACTGACCTCTTCAAATTGGGGGAGCCCAGTGCACAGAAAAAGTACTAACTAGCCTTGTAACCTCAAGCAAGTTAGCGTCCCTCCCTCCTGTGATTCTCCAGGGCTAGGTTTCTCGGTTTACAAGTGAAAGGAGTAGACTAATGCCCTCTGAGTCCTTCAAGAATAAGCTTTCACAGCCACTCTTATCAGGACAGTTAGAGTGATGCACCTTATTTTGGGGCTTCAGTTTCCTCATCCATAAAATGGAGGTTCTTATGGGAGGTCTTAAAGGGTTCTGGTGCTCTGCTAGGTGGCTCTGGCTCCCTTGGCTTCCTCCCAGAATTCACAAGCTGGGTGAGCCCCCACTCCACCCCGCCTCGGCCCAGGGTAGCCAGCACTGGAATGGGCCTGCTTGTCTGGGCTGGCTGTCCTTCGGCAGACTGAGCAGCACCAACACAGCCTCCTCTTCAGACCTAGGACAGTCAGGCCCGTGGCTACCTTTCCCCTACCTGGTCTGGGTCAACCTGACAGAGGGGACAGACATCATCTCCTGCCTGAGGGCTACAGGCCCCGAAGCCACTGCTCTGTGCCTACACCACTGTGCTCAGGCCAAATCCATCCTCAGGGAGCAGGTACCTAAAGTGAGGAGTCGGTGAGATGAACCCAAGACAGACAGGGATCGGTACCCTGAAGGCGTGTGAAAGAGGCCTCAGGGGCCAGAAGAAGCAGGCAGGGAGTCAGGGAGTGAGGCTGGAGGCTTTCCCACTGGGACTAGCAGGAGCGGGGGGCTTTTCTAAGACAGGATTTCTGGCTTGGGCCCAAACTCAGCGCAGCCTTTAGGTCGCTCCTCCATCCTTCCAGCAGATGGCAGTGTCCGTATGAGAACGAAAGCGACAGCTCCGGTGATCGCCAGCGTAGGATTTTGCAGGCTAGATAGAGAGCAGAAAGAAGACTACTCCCTTCTTGTTAAAGAGCTGGAGGACCAAATAAGGGATCCTCTAGCCCGCCAAAGAGTCACCAACTGCCTCAGTGAGTTGCTAAGGGAAGTGCTGGATCCAATGATGGTGGGTCCCTTCTTTCTCCCAGGTGTCAGATCCACCCTGCCCTACCCAGTGCTTAGGCCAGGGGTGGCGAACCTTTTGGCGATTGAGTTTATGAAATAAGAGTATACTCGCTCGACTCGCGTGCCAACCCATCGAGTGAGATAGAGGTATCGATTATTTTTATGTCTATAAGAGCATAAACAATAATTTTTTAAATGGTATTCACAGCTCCGCGTGCCGAATTAATTGCTCCGCGTGCCACAGGTTCACCACCCACGGCTTAGGCTCTTGTGGGCCTAGAGGGGTCAGGATTGGTCACAGGCCCTCAGGGCACCCTATATGGGAAGTCCTGCCCCTGTGTAGCCAGCTCTGTGGCTGCAACTTGTCCCCAGCTCTTAGGTTAAAGCTGCTTCTGGGTAGCTCCTCCCACCCATCAGTTAGTTAGTTCCATCCTGTTTTCCCAGCCCTGCAGCATGGCTGAGTCACGTGGGCCTGAGGCTGTTCTCAGAGGCCCCTACAGCTCAGCCCCAATTGACCTGGCCCCTTCCCCAGGCACAACTCTATACAACCCCCACAGGGTCCTGAAGAACGGGGCCCAGAGAAGGAGACAGCCGGCTCACCCCCAGGTCCTCCATCTGGACCCTCAGCCCGGACTGTAGGGAAGGTTAACAGATGGGTGGTGATGAGGTTCATGTGACTCTATATCTGTGAGGCCTCTTCTGTTTCAGTCAGGGTTTGGGTATATAAGGAACAGGGCACGCCCAGTCAGGAAGACAAATAGGCAGGGAATCTGAGTCTCCCAGCAACCCAAGGACAGGACCCTAATGGGCCGGGGTGTCAAGAGCCTGTGCTGGAAGCTGCTCCTGGATCCCTGAGAGCTGGAGGGCCTGAGTGGAAGGTCTTCACATTCCTTGCTGTCGTGCTCTGTCGCCGACCCAGCAGAGCCATTCCCTGTGTGCCTTCTGAGTTCCCAGCTCCTTTTCACTCATAACTTCTCAGGTTTAGTTTCCTATAACCCTCCGTGGCGTTTCAGGACTCAGGACTACATACTCAATCGCAAGGTCTTTCTGGATGTGTCGTCTTACCTTCTGTTCCTACTACTAACTCGTTTTCTCCACATTTTATGATCCAGATTCCAAAAGCAAGTCTCTGATTTGCCATCTCCTGATCAGATATCAAGTTCTTGTTCAATGGCTGTGGGGACTTGCATAGTACAACACTTGCTGCCTAGAGAGGGAAATTTCAGACACTGTGATGTCATGCAAGTTGGGCAAGTGGTACCCTGCACAAGGGTGTCTAGCCAAGGGGCAAGTGGGGGCTATAATTCTATCTGCACTCCTTGGCAAGCCATGTAGCTTTGTATGGGACTGTATCAGCCCAGAGGAAAGGAGAAGGGGCGCCTTTGGGAGAAAAGTAGCCCTGTGATGTGTTAAATACTATGATTAGTACATAGTCTTTTTATTATTTAAGACAATGAATCTTTTATCACTTCTTCCATCCTGTACCAGCTAGCTTTTGCTGCATAACAAACCAACCCTTCCTGCTATGGATTGAATGTTTGTGTCCCTTCCAAATTCATATGTTGAAGCCCACTGTACCCAATGTAATGGCATTTGAGGGTGGGACCTTTGGGAGATAATGAGGTTGTGATAGTGGATTCCTCATGAATGAGATTAAGGCCCTAAGAAGAGTTACAAGAGAGACAGTCTCTTTCTCCTATATGTGAGGTTACAATAAGAAGGCAGCCAACTATAAACAGGAAAGAGAATTCTCCTCAGGATCAAAATCAGCCAGCACCTTGGTCCTGGATTTCCTACCTTCCAAGAACTGAGAGAAATAAGTGTTCATTGTTTAAGCCACCTGGTCTATGGTATTTTGTTATAGCAGCTCAAGCTGACTAAGATAACCCTCCAAATTAGTGACCTACGATAACTTATTGCTTAGAAGTCCATAGGCTGGCTGGGTGGTTCTGCTGATCTGACCCTGGTTTCATTGATCTGGGCTAAGCTTCTTCATGTGTCTGCCCTTGGCTGGAAGCTCAGCTAGAGGCTGGATGCCCCAGGATGACATCACTCACATGATTGACAGTTCTACTTTTGGAAGTTGGCTGGCTATCAATTGAGGGAACAAAGGCTACTGGGCTACGTGATTTTCATCAACTAAGTAGGTTGTTTGGACTTGTTCACGTGGCAGCCCAAGGTTCGAAGAAAACAAGTGGAAACAGGAAAGGTCTCTTTTGCTGCAGGCTTAGAATTTGCCTCATATTTCTTCTGCCTTAGTCTATTGACCAAGTCACAAATCCACCTTAGATTCAAGATGTAAGAGAAAAAAAAAAAAGGCTCTTGCTGGGAGATGCTGTAAGTTGCATTACAAAAGGGTGAATAGAGAAAGAATAATTTGGAGCCATTTCTGCCACCTCCCACACACCACCAACTCTATGAGGTTCCATTGCAGGCAGGGAAATGGCGACTAGAGAGGGGACCTACGCATAGCCCAAAGGAGCTCTTGTGGGCAGAAACACACAGGACTGCTCCTAAGGCTTGTATATAGATCTAATGTTCTTAGGCTTAATGGGGTGTTGGGATGAGGGAGGAAACCACGGGGCTTCTTTTTCATTAGGTGCCCTGTCTTTGATCTCACAATTTATATAACATGAAATTCTCAACTATGAGAATAACCTTGAAATGTATGTTCCCTAGTTTAGCCATCATGGGAGGTAGGGTGAGAGGCTCTGACATCTATGGGCAGGTTCACGGAATACCCTGACCTCTCAGTGTCATAGCTTTCTCCATCTGCACATGGTTCCATTCCTCATGTTCACACTACTTGAGCAGCCCTTGCCCAGAGACACACTTTTGACCCTATTCTTACCCAGACTGCTTTACCTGGTGAAGCTGTATTCTCTAGAATTTCCCTGTGACCACAGCCTCATTCTTTTGGGGTGTTTACACTTCCTTGCCCCTCCTTCTACTGTTTTGGTTTTTACTGTGCCTGGCAGCTCTTCAAGTCCTTCTTTTCTTAGCAATCTTTCAGTCTTCTTCAGGCTTTAAGCTCCTCTTGATCCTTCCACTGATCTATCACTTTTACCATTTTCTTGTCAACACATTCAATTTAATTGACCTGTTTTCCTGCTGCCCTTGTTAGTAAACTCCTAATCCTGCATCAATCTAAGCATCCATCTTTCCTTCTCTGCATCCAGGGAGCTGAGTGGTACTGGAGACAGTCACATAGCACAAGGACAAGATCCTACACATTATGGGCTCCTTTCTGCCAGGCTCTCAACACTGCCTCTCATTCCCTCTGTTAGTCACAGTATCTCTATCTTCCATTTTCCACAGAAACTATTTCAGAGTTTACTTTTTCTCCTCTAACTACCCTCTACTTCACTTATATCAGAAAACCCTGGAGTAGAAATCTTCATATGACAACTTCTTTGATGGCTTTCTCTATCAATAATAAACTGCAACGTCTTTCAGTCTATTGACTCTGACTTAACTAATTCTCAAACTCTAACCTTTCCTTCCACTCCTAGTGAGCCATTTTGAAGATATGCCCACACTGATATTCTGTTTAGGTTTAGCCTACAAGGGACACAGCCATGAGGCTTCTGTGAGGGTCTTGGTGCCATGTGAGGGCTCTTATCTAAAGCAATCCAGGGTCAAGCTAAATAAGACCTCATTTTAGGAAAAATCAAATTTTGTGCACTAGAAACACCCAGAACAAATTGAAAGTCCAAAAGGACAGTGGCAGGAACAGAGTTTGGGTTGTGGAACAAGAGTTAAGAGTCACATGAAATGGTATCACAGAGAAAAGCAGATGAGAAGGAAATAAGGAAGAATGGATGTGAATGATTTCCCTGAGCAACCTTGGAACATCCAGGTAATCTTTCTAGGCCTTGGGGTGCCATAATGCCAAAGGGGTTGAGGAATAGATTGAGTTAAATGTGAGAGAGAAGTAGGATGAAGCCAGGTTTCCTCTGGATTCTCCCAAAGAAAAGAGGATGTTCCTAAGAAGAAAGAGGTAGGTGGGCCTTCTGCTTTCCTTGCAGTTTTATTGCCTCACTGGCAAGAGCGCTGAGCTGTCCATGGTACCTGTCTTTTCCAGGGTTGTAGCAGCCAGATGGGGGGAAGGATAAGGGAGATGGCAGTGTGGGGACTGGGACAGAATGTCTTCCATATCCAGGATGTCCTGCAAGATAGTACATAACACACAGTAGGATCTCATTTAATATTGGTTGAATGAATGATAAATGACTCAGTGTACTCGTACAGGTGTGGGCATGTCTGGAAGATGTCCATTTGTTGCTTTCTTTCATCCAGATGAGGCTCTTTACACCCTGGCTTCATGAAGACTCCTGCTCTCTGTGTGGGTCCCAAAGGCCAGGTGAGTTCTACCCTGTTCATACCATATCAGATCAGTCATGGCAGCTCACCATCCCACCCCAGGAAGTGGTGTGCTTTTGTGGAGGAAGTTCTGGACTCAGAATTAAATACTGGTGCCATGCTTCTTTCATCATCACTGACTTTTTGAGTGAGCTTGGAAAAGTCACCTATACACTTGGGACTGAAGTTTTCCCTGGGAATAATGATCTCTGCCTTAGAGAGTCAATGCAAAATTAAATAATCTAATGGATTGAAAGAACTTTACAGATCATAAAACATGGTGCATGGGAATAGGACTGTGATGATAATAATACTGAATGTGGCACCCAAGATAAGGTAAGGTAAGATCTTCACCAGGCAAAATATGCAAGCTCTTTGAGTGGAGAGCATGCAAGTTATTCTTCCCTGTACCCCCACCCCCAGGACACAATAAGGGCAACACATAGATGCCAAGTAAGTCATTGAATGGAACTAAATTTCTTTCTTCAGAGGACCCTTGATAGTGACCCAGATCTGGAGGTTTTAGGCTGAAGGAAGGTGAGACTCTTCATCACCTGCTATTCCCCATGGAGTAGCTGTTCTTCCTTTGGCTCCCATCCACCCATTTCTCTGGACCTCAAGAAGATAGCCTGGAGCCTGGAGCCTTCAATTTTACCATGTGCCTCTTCCTAACCCTGTCACCATGGACTGCGATTATCGTCACTGTGTGCAATGTGATGGGCTACCCAAAGGGAGGGCAATGCTTAGTTAGGGTCAGCATCTGCTAATCAATCACTCCATTGCTATGCAGTGCAAAACCAAATGCAACAATTATGCTAGCTCCTTTCATCTCTAGTTATTGGAGGCTACTCAACAGTGTAGCTATAATTACTTCACAGCTATGTGTCATTTTAGTTTTAAATTTCTTAGTTATGTTTGACCAAAAATTGATAAATACATAAATTATAGTGCAACTCATGAATTCATACCATGCATGGGATCATGGGACACCCTCTGGAGCTTCCATACCAGTGCCCCCATGCCTTTTCCTCCCTCCACAGTTGGTCACTGACGATGCCCAACCTCAGTCCCTGGGCATTGTCATAGGCAACATTAAGAGAAGAAAAGAGGCTGAGGTTTGGGTGGCTGTGAGAGGGCAGATTTGACCCAAGCCCGAGAACAGACCTGGGATTCAGAGAGAAAGGACTCCAAGTGCTTCAGAAGTAGACGTGGTACAAGAACTCTCTGATATTAGTGAACCTTTTATAGCCTGTTTGCAGCTGGACTGGACAGGGAATGTGGATCCAGGAGGCTCTCCCTCTCCCAATCTAGTGCTGGTGGCTCATGGTATGATGGTTCTGCTCACCCTCTTCTCCCTCTGTTCTTCCAAAATGAGCTCCTGTCCTAGGGCTCTGCCTTGACGGCCATGCAGCCTCCCCCTCCCTCCCCCTCCAGCCATGTCTCTCCTCTTATTTGACTCTGAGACTGAACCTGGGGGTGGGGGTGGGGTCGATTGAGAAAAGAGAATGTGAGAAGCCTCAGCCAATGGCTCAGCAGTATATTGCCATCCATCCCTGTACACCATGGGAGCCTTAGGCAATCATGTATTCATACATTTATTTGATAAACATTAGTTGAGCACACAGTATGTACCAGGTCCAGTTTAATCACATTTGTTGGTTGAAACAGGTGAGCTGCTTATGGGAACATTTTGGTAATAAGTGTCAGGGCTAGATGCCTATAGAGTTAGAGCTGTTGGATTTCCAAAGATGGTACCTGGACCTGCTTACAAGTACTTGCTCATTAATGTGGGTAAATTGTTTAATTTCTCTGTGCCTCATCTTCCTAATGTGTAATATAGAAAGAGTAATAACAATGGTACGAACTTGATAAGAATTAAATAAGATATTAGATTGAACCATGTAAAATTGCCCCCAGCTGGCTACTTTTGAGCTATAAAAACACTGGTTTTCTGGGGTGTGACCTAACACAGTGCTTAGCACAGGGCTTGGGCTAGAACAGCTGCCTTTGCTTCTTATTATCCAGATGGCACAGGCTTAACAGTGAGTTCTCTCACCTCGACTGTCTAGTGCTAGCATTTGCAGATGGAGCTCTCTAGCACCCCCAGGAAGGTTTTGACTCAAGGTTTATATACTCAGCAGATTAATTTTACTCAAGGCTAGGGACAATCACATTTGAGCAGGCAATGATTAAAGACAAAGCCTAGCCAAGGAGCTACCTAATGATGGCTAGGAATTGGCATTCTTTAGGTATTATTAAAAGTGGTACACATCAGTTAAACTTAAGTTAATGTTCATTAATACTCTCAATTATTTTAACAGAGCTTTACTTCTAGGAAATCATAATGAAATGGGAATTCTCTCTATACTTAATCACAGATAATGTATCCATTAATCACAAATATATATGTATATGTATATATAATTTTTTAAGTGCCAAGAAGAGGGAGGAGCAGGAGCACATTGACGATGACATTTAAAGATGCCTAAAGATGCTGGGAAGAGTGCTGTCCTCAGTCCTAGAGGGGCAGGGAGTGGGAGGTGGAATGAGAGTCTGTTTCCCAGAAAATTTTAATCCAAGAGGAACACAGAAATTGGAAGCCAGGTCACTGGACTAAAGCTCTCCTTTCGCTGCATCTTTTCTCTTGAATGACTTGCTCAGGTAACTGTCACTGAAAACATCAAAGCCTCTATCCTGCCAGAAACCAGGCCACCTAACCTGTGTCCAGAGCTTCTCCCCTGGTGACACTGGTCTCTGCTCTGATGCCCAGAGGTGAAAGGCTTGCACCTGTCAGCTTTCCCCCGAGCCCCTATTGGCAAGGCAGCATTCTCAGGCCTGTATGGATTTCCTCAATGCCCCTAGGGCTCTCCTTGCATCCCCTCCAGCCAGGACCCTATTCCCAGTTTTCAAGGAAGTGAGGCAAGGCTGCTAGCTCTGTAGTCCCCTGGGGCCTTCTGGCTTGACAGCAAAGCCATACCAATGGCTGCTACAGCTGCAAACCCCTTCCTCTTTTCCCTCATCTCCCTTCTCTGGCATGTTTCCAGTCCCAAGAAAGAACATAATGGGGACCTTGAATTTCCTTTGGCTTTTAACAAAGAGGTTACACTTTTATTTATAGAATCAACAAGATGAGTGACAAAGAGAAAGCAGAAATGCATTGAGGTTTGCCAGTCATTGCCTTAAAGCAGGGGAGTCCCACCCCACATGTTGCACATGAGGCAACAGAGGCTCAGAGAAGGGGAGGGGCACATCCAAGGTCACACAACAAATCTCTTTTCCTCGCTCTAATAAGCTTTTCTTTCCACAATTTTGTGTTAAGTGCCAAACTGTAGGCCACCCCCAGAGAAGAAGAACAAGAGAACCAATCTCAAAGTCTGTATCTCAGCCATAGAACCCTCTGTGTTACGAGGCCCTAGGGAAATGCAGCCCCCTAAGTTTGAAGTGAGGAGGCCCCCTCTTGACAAATCAGTTAAAATGCCCTCCTTTATGCACATGCCAACTTTGACTTCAAAAAGACTTTATTCCCAAGGATAAACAACCCCATGTTTGTGTAACATAATTAAGTGAAGGCATCTTTAAATGTCATAGTAGCTTGTGCCCATTTCAAATTGTTATGCATCAACAGAACTTAACGAGATAGCCGAGCCTTCTCTGTGCTGTGAGGCTGAGATAAGCCACAGCACTGAGGGCCCTTTAATAGATTGCCAAAATAAAGCATTTTCTATGCAAATTATTCATGCACTGGGACAGTTCATCGCTTGCCAAGAGCCCGCCCACTGCCTCTCTGCAATTAGTCGTGAAGTTGAAGGAGCTCCAAACTCCGCAGGAGAGCTCAGGGCCTGCGGCTCCTGTGGCTGATTTTCAGGTGAGTGGAAACTTTCTTTCCCTGGTGGTGGGGTCTGGACTCCCCTGCAATGGAGACAGGTAAGAGGAGCGAGCGGGAGGGGGGCTCCTGAGCAGATAGCAAAAGGTAAAAGTGGAGGGCTGTTCTTGGACTGTCATGCAGGCCCGGCACCTGACTCAATGTGCGTAGTGTGTACGTGAACAGCCTGTTTCCTCATCCACATAGTTGGGGTGGATATTGGTCTGAGGTTCCCAATAGTCTGGCATTTCAGGGACAAGTGGCAAAGGGAATTGGGAATAAGCTCAGCTCTTCCTCTGCTCAAGGAAGAATGCATTTTGAGCTCACAGGAAACTAGAGACTCAAGACCAAAATAAGGACTTGGAGTCAGAAAAACCTGCAAGGTCCCAGCCCACCACCACGTCTGTCCTGACTACTGTGATCATAGATGCAGAGCATTTCTGTGGCAGCCAAAGGAGAGTCTCCGATACTGTACCCAGTGACTAAAGCGCCCCCTCACTTTCACACACAGCAAGCCGTTTCCTGCAGGTCCCCTCTGCCTGTCTCCCAGGTCCGAGTCTCTGTCCATGTCTATTCTGCCAGTGCCTCTCACTGTCTCTTTCTTTCTCCCACCAACAGCTGGCTGTGGGGCTTGTCCAAGGTGCACCAGCATCCAGCCACCCCCTGAAAAGTAACCAGAGCAGGTTTGAGCTGGGAAAAGAAAACAGGTGTGTTGCTCTTGAACCAGCTTCTGCAGGACAACACCCCTGACCTGGGATCACATGTTCACGCCCCAGAGGGGAGGAGGCCAAGACGCGAGCCCACCCAAACCAAGTTGTCCAAATGAGCAGACTTGCCCAGTGAGGCCCCAAGGGGCCCCGTAAAGGTAGGGTCAGGGGGGAGACAGAAGAGACGAGCCTGGGTGGTGGGCAACGTTCGGGGCTAACTACTCACTTGGTAGGGTAGGGCCTGGGCAAAGCCCTGCGTTCTCAAGTCAGTGCTCTGCCTACCCAACACAAGGTGATTTTTCTCACTGGTGTGTGTTAATACATCAAAATGGCAGCCATGTAACTAAGCAGAGGGAAAGATGATGGATACTTGCCTTGATATTCTTTGACAACCTTGGGGTGCACTGAGAGCCCCAGGGAGGACACCGATGAAAGGCTCATTGGGTTGGGAGCCATTGGCCATGTTTCTTCCCAGGCTGAGTGCCGACAGTCTGAGCTGAGCATGTGGCTGAGCCCCTGTGACCAGGGCAGCTCTAGAAACACTAGCACCTGTTAACCTTCATGTGCAGAGGTCAAGGCCCTGGAGGCTGCTCCTCAGGAAATGGCTCAGGTGGAATAGTCCATTGAGCCCTAGCTGCTGAGACACATTAGAGACAAAGAAACTGCTCAGATTAGCCAGTTGCTGTTTCCTTGGGCTTCCTTTCCTTCCTGTCGGCTACTGAACCCCAGCTGTGGCCTCAGTGTGGCCCGGAAGGTGTTACCCTGGCCTCACTCAGTATCACATCTGGTCCTTGCCTTGGGCTCCAGGGCTAATCACTTCATGCTAACTTTCTATGGGGCTCAAGGTCCCACTGGGTCACCTGTCCAGATGCCGTCTTCCTAAGCTTAGAGCTAGGCTTTGCTCAGATCAACTGGATCCTACCATTCCCACTCCCAGCTCCTATGGCTGGGGCCCTATTACCTGCTGTTGTTAAGCCCTCCTTGTACCTGGCCTTGCTTCTCAGACGAGCACAGCCCTGTATTCCTATCACTAAGTCCAGCAATCTGAAATCCCTCCCCCACTGTGTGGGGTCAGGGGCATTGAGACTGTGCTGGGGTACGTCTGATGATTAGCCTCCTGGTTCCTATTGCTTGACTCTCAGGAAGCATCTGAGAGTTCATGGGTGTGATCAAGGTGGGGTTTCTCCCTACTTCCTCATTCTGAGCTGGCTCCGAATTCAGGCCCCCTGAAGCCCTTCTCCCTCAGTGACTCAGGCTTGCTTTTCACCACCCAGTTGCCCCCTGAGTGCTTGTGACTCTAGACATGCAGGTCTGGACTTGAGGAAGGCAGAGGATGGCAGAGCTAAGGGGCTCAGCCCATGTGCAAGGGCAGGCCTGGGAAACCGCAGTGACAGAGGATGGTGCAGAGGGTGAAGAGAGAGATGGGGCAGGAGGAGAACGCAGGACACTGAGGAAGCTGCCCACTCAGAAGGTAGCCAAAGCCTGACTGTGTTGTCAGCTTTGGAAAGAGAAAAGATAAGTTCCCTTTCCAGCCTCCTCTTCCCTGGCTGTTTCTACTTCCTTCTCTTCCCTTCTCCAGCCTGCAGCCCCTCCTGCCAAGGAGATGTGCTGAGAGAGCTTTGCTACAGGTCTCACAGCATCTGGGGCTAGCCTGGGGACCCATCCTCTCACATGGACACTGTTTCTGTAGAAAATGCATTCTGAATACCTAGTGGCTTCCAAATGGGTTTCTGGAGCCTAAATTCTGTGTAGGGAGCCAGAGCTTGTCTACACTGTTCAACATGTACAGTTGTTCCACATTGGAACCCCCAGTGGACCATGACCATGGCCAGCCCTCATGTTTCCAGAGTGCCCAACAGGGCTCAGGGCACACTCCTCAGGGGGTGAGGGAAGAGTGACCACCATCCCTACCCCAGATGATTCTCAGACACAGCCAGGAGTTGGAGCTCTGATCTTGTCAACTGCTTCTTAAACTCTAGCGTGCATCAGAATCATCTAGAGAGCTTTATAAAGCATAGATCCCTGGGTTCCACCTCTTTAGACTCGGATTCAGGAGAATGGCGGTAGGGACCAAGCATTTGTGTTTCTAACAAGCTCCAAAGTGATGGATGCTGCAGGTCCATGGACCACACTTACAGTTGCAAGGGTCTGATTCAACCTCTTAGCAAGGTAAGACAGGAACGCTGGCCACCCACACGAATGCCCACGTTTATGCGGCCTTGGGTTCCCACTTGAGGAGGGCAGCAAATCTCAGCCAAAACCCCAGCAAGCCCTCTTGCCATGTGCCATACCTCTGGCTGGCCCAGATGGACAGGGCATCCATTAAGAGTGTTAGCTGCTGCCATTGGCTGGTGTCTCATTGATAGATTGTCACTGTCAGCAGAAGCTTGGCCAATGGCAATCAATCAGGGGGCAGTGCTGCCTTAAATACCAGCAGAGCAAACAGCCTCAGACAAAGCTGTGCCATATATCAATTACCAAGAGGCTGCAGGTTCCTGGGGCGGAGGGAGCCGAGCGGCGGCCAGGGCTGCTGCCCCAGCCGATAAGGGCCGCATTGTTCAGGGACAGCTGGCAGCCCGATAAGGGCCCTGCTCGCCGCAGATAATGGCAGTGGGCAGGCGCCTCGCGGCAGTTTAGAATTTCTTGGGTCTCCAAGAAAGGTTCTATTAAGCCCACTGACCCCAATTGAATATTAATTAGCTAATTAACGGATTTATTGTTCCACGCCATTTCTGGAGAGGCCATTTTTTTTGAGTGCCATTATTTTTGTAAATGATTTTTCGCATTGTGCATAATTGAATCTTTGCAGCTGCCAGCATCTTCTGCATGATTTGGCAAAAAAAAGGAAGCAGAAGCACTTAGGGTTTTTTTCCCCTTCTCTCTCTGAATGAATGTTTTCAGCCCCTCCTGCTAATGCTGGAGCAAGGCGGGAAAAGGGAGGCTGGCTCTGCTCCACAGGTTTGTTTTCTAAGCTGAACTGCAAAGTCTGCAGTCCTTTCTCCTTCCTTTTGTGGGCTCCATGCGGTCTGCACTGGGCCTTTGTCTGGCTGTCTTCAAACTGGCCCGACTTAGGTTTTCCCAGCCCCAACTCCGGAAAGCACTGCGCTACGTCTTAGGGGCTAGGAAGAGGGAATAAGGTCCACGCCTGTCCCACCCAAAGCTCCCCACAGAGAAAGGCCAGCTCTGACCAGCAGGGCAGCAGCCTCTGTGGGCCCTGCCTCCATTCCTTCCCTACCTGAGCCCAGCCAAGCCTTCCCTAGCTGAAGCTTACCCCGGGTTTGGTTGCTATGGGTGAGCAGGCCATCCCAGCACCGCTCCGCTGCTCTGTTAATGCCTTTGCTCCAGATTCCATGCCAGGGCTGCTTGATTCCCTGGAGCTGGCAACTGCCCATAATCATTTGACCCAATGGTCCCACAGTCAACTGCTGATTGAATCAAACCCATTCCTCAGCAGAGGGTCTGAAATTGGGAGGGGGGGGAGGTATGCACACTGGGGCAGGGGGGCTGGGGAGGGCAGCTCAGCAGGATTGTCAGGCAGCATCGGGCAGCCCCCTCAGACCTCTCAGCCCCTTCAGCGTTGTTCATGAAGCCAGGGGCAGGCCCAGGCACCACCAATATTAGTTAGGACGCCCCCCGGTGGGCGGGTCTAAGGAAGGCTTGTGCCCATGACCTGCCCCTAGCCCCTAGGGGCTGCAGAGCTTTATTAAGATTTTTTTATTAAGTCACCTCTTCCTGCCCTCATCCCTGTCCCTATCCTTCTACTTGTGCCCAGAAAGAGGAATTTCGAGGGCTTTTCTGAGCAAAGAAATGAGACAGGAAAAAGTTCTTACACCCTCCTCTGCAGACATTGTCTAGGACCTCCTTATCTGCCCATTTCTTTTGCCCTGGACTGAAATAAATGCCCATCAGACAGACGGACTGACTGTCATGGGCAGAAGTGGAAGGAACCCCAAAAGTCTAAGAACTGAAGGTGATCCTTAGCATTGGGCAGGGGGGTCATTCAGGCCGTTTGAATACTTCCAGGGTGGGAAACTCACAAGTACTGAGGCACTTTAATAATGAGAAGCGTCGTCTTTATATAGTCTCTGCTTTTCGCTATAACTCCTCCAGAGGGTTCCTTTCCCCATGATAGCCATTCAGCTAATAACAGTAATACCATAATAGTATCTGGTACTAACTGAGGGACTTCTACATGCCACACACAGTGCTAGGCACTTTTCCTGTATCACCTCTAGTCTAATATCCCTGTGAGGTGGTGGGATTCTGGGGTACAGACATGTGACATAACTTAGGCAAGGTCATAGATGAAAGTCACAGCACCTGACACGAAACTTCACTTTACCAGACCAGAGTCCCCACTTTCAACCACTCCACTCTGCAGCCAGGGAAACCCCAGCCCCCAGCTGCTCTCTGCAGGGTCAATAAGCTCAGTTGCTGCAGATGCCCCTCATTTAACAAGGTCTCTCTTCTCTCGGCCATCCTGGCCTTCTTCCTGAAGTTCAAAGTCCACAGGTTGTCAGGCCAGAAGAGAGCAGAGTGAGCCTGTCACCTTCCACACTTTAGACACTATACTCTGGTAATGCAGCCTGGTTGGCAACAGGTTCTTAGCAATGGGTCACACCCCTCCACAATGCCTCCTGCTCTCCACGGTTCAGACTCAATGCTGTGAAACAGCCAAAAAATCAGACTTGAAGAACAAAGACATCAAAGCAGGGTGGACCCACATCTGTACTACCAGCAGCTTAATGAAGCTATCAAGGACATAGGTGTTTCTATTTCTTCATTCTACTCTTGGTGTCAGCTCCATTCGAAAGCTTTTTTCCTTGGTATTTATTAGCTGCTTCCAGTGGCAAACAGGTCTACCTGCTTTCTTATTTATACACACGAAGAAATGCAGAAAACCTCTCTTCCAGCCATAGAATATAAGTCCTTAACCTTATCAGGACAACTTGGATACCTACTCTCACCGGGCCAATAAAAGGTACCAGGTATACCCTTTTGATTTAGACTGATCGTCTGTGGAATGGAGGTTGGGAGTCAGGCAAATGTCCACCACTGAGGGTGTCTCAGGTCCCTTATTTGTACGTGAGAGGAAGCTGCTTATGCTTTGGCCCTAGAAAATTCAGGAGGAAGCACTGCAGTCTCTCAACCAGAAGGGCATTGCTTCCTCCTCAATTTACCTGAGAAATTCACCACTGCAGCACAGCTGACTCTCGTCAGAGAGTGTGTATTTCTTAGTATCCCAATTTTTATTTCTCTCCAGCAAACGTGCCCTGGAAGCCCTGTGCTAAGGAAGTGTTTGACTCATTTCCGATCCTGCTTTCACAGGATTCTCCATTCACAGAAGATGCCCCCACCTGAGTCCTCTGGGGTATTGGCACCATTTTCCATTCATTTCTCTACAAGCCCCAAATGTCTTCCCTGGTCACGGGTAGGCAGAGGACGTGGCCACTGTCCATCTCAACTCATACAAAATTGTTTGCCCAGTGTGACCCTCTCTCCTTTGGCCACTATTCTCTGCTTGGAGATGCCCTAGGAGCAGGGCGTGGGTAAAAATTTGGGGGAGATCTGGGATGCTGGTTTTCTGAAAAGGGAAAAAGCAGACCTTGCAAGCTGTGGCAGAAGGCAGCACCTCTGCATCCCCAGCAGGGTTTTAGTATTCATTTGTTTGAATCGATAGAAAAATAAAAATGCTGGGCAGGGGCTCCTGAAAGAGCAAGTCATACAAACCTGAGCACTTGAAGCTACGGGTGTTCTCACCCCTGGTGCCAGCCCCCTCAGCGTCACCCTGAATATCACCTCAAAGTGAGATTTCAGAGTGCAGATCGAGTCGCGTCCTTGTTCCACCTACAAAGCTATGGCTTCCCTGTGGTCTCTAGAGGCCCGCCTCCCCAGGCTGGCGCGAGGAGCCCCACGTTCTGTTGTGAGGGCCCCCAGCTGCGGGCCAGCTGCACCCAAGCCTCATCCTCTTCTGCTTCTGAGCGTTGCCCCACAGCCTGACGGTCACCCCCTTCGCATGGTGGTTCAAGGGTTCTTTCCTCAGAACCTCCCCTGCCCACCAGGCAGAGTTCGTCGCCTTTTCTCCCCTCTCTCTGATGCTCTGTCGTGACATGCTGAGTTATGGTTTTCTCACAGGCTGGCTCCTGACTCCCTCCTTTCTGTGAGGTTTTGAGGGTGGGGACCTTGTGTAGTTTCATCTGTATCTCCCTTGCCGTACACTACCTGAGACACGACCTTAGATGGAAGGATGACTGGAAGGAGGATGGGGGGATGAAGTGAACCAATCTCACTTCTCTTCTGTCTCAGTCAGTAGACGTCCATCAGGGATGCTGTGCAATGTCTGGACTTTTGATCACCAAATAATGGTAGCCTGATGGTGGTGACTAGTGACCAGCCATAGGGCTCTGCCCTACGTCATGTCATACTCAACTTTTAGCCAAGAGAGCGGTCATTTCTACCGTTAGTCAGCAGCATTATTATTCCTCAGCAGAGGTGGTGTTCAAAATCATCACCCCATTGTGCTGAACTCTGCCATCTGCTGAACGCTGCGGGTCTATCAGATCGTAGAGTCCTCCCCAATACAGGGCATCCTCCTGAACCCAAACATGTGCCTTGTTCCACAAGACAGAGACCATCTTGTGCAAGCTTGTCCAACCTGTGGCCCACAGGCCGCAGGACAGCTTTGAATGTGGCCCAACACAAATTTGTGAACTTTCTTAAAACATGAGATTTTTTTTAGCTCATCAGCTGTTTTATGTGTGGCCCAAGACAATTCTTCTTCTTTTGATGTGGCCCAGGGAAGCCAAAAGGCTGGACACCCCTGATCTAATACCTCCATGACCTGCACTCCTTTCCTTATAGCCTCCTTCTCTGTTTCTGGCAGGCCCCTCCCCACCAGCACACCTGGTCACCTGCTCTTTCAGGAGCCCCTTAAGTAGCCCCACCTCTCTGCCTTTGCACTTGCTTTTGTCTCAGCCTGAAGTGTCTGTTCTCCATGTCTCCACCCAGATAAATCCTGGACCCAGCTCAGATACATTCTGCTTCCTGAGCTCCAACCTGACCCACCAAAAGCCTTCTTCCTTGGTTCTCCTGCTCCAGTGTAGGCTGTTGCTTTGTCCTTACGAAGGTAGAGCTCTGATCCATGACATCCAGTGAGGTTCTTTGTGTGCCTGCCAGAAAGGAAATATTGAAGGTGTCCATGGGATTCATGACTTGGAAGGCAGAGGTCTTGTGTACCTCGTCTTGCGTAGGAACCCATGACAGCTCTCTACTGCCTTGTACTAGTACATAGAGGCTTAAACTCTTCTGCCCAGCCTCCAATTTCCTGTCCCCACCTCAACACCAGACCCATTCCACATCCCAATGTCCCCTCTCCTGCTTCAACAAGTCAAGATTCCAGGCTTCCCCCTATACCCGTAAGGCCTCCCCTCGTAGCTCTTGCTTCTGTTCACAAGAAGCAACTTGGTGTTGTCTCCTCTCACATATTTTGTGCCATATGGGCCACCTCCTCTTCAGCGTCCTCACAACGTGACACTCATGCGCTCATTCTTACTGTGTATTGCTTATCCTGATGGTGTACACCGGGGGTGCTGCAGAGAGGCGCCCTGCCCCAGAGTGTGGAGAGCTGACCTCCAATCTCTCCTCCATATCACCTAGCTACCTTACAATGTGTTTTATCTCCTCTCCTATAAAGTGAGTGTATTCACCTACAGTCTCAGGGAGGTTGTGAGACACAGTATAGCAATGAAGGTGACAGGGCTTTAATAAGCAGAAACATTTTTATTACGGGAGTTGCCATTGGCTGTTAGGTGGTAAGTTCCCAGAAAGTACATACCTGTGACCTCAGGAACGTAGACTGCCCACAGGGAAAAGGGGGCCCTTAGTATACTCAATCCCTCTAAAGTCTCTTCAGGCCCAAGGGTGTTATTTTGCTGGTCAAGGGGCTGTTATGAGCAGTGAGGTCGGTAGAAATGTGAGCATTTTCCTAGAAAATAAAGGCAACCACAAGTGTAATGGGAATCTGGTCAGCACCCAGATGGGGTCAGGAGCCTGGAACTTACCGTACACATACTGGGGAACTCTGGGATCTGTGCCCTTTCCTCCGTGTGGTGTTTTTAACCCTTGCATGCTTCCCTATAAAAATCTGAAGACAGAGCTTGAGGGTATACAGAACTTTGAGAATGCAGGAAGGAGAGTTAGGAATATGATGTCACTCTTCAAAGCACAGCTGTTGGCAAGCGTCACCAGAGACAAAGCCAGTGGTGGAAGGTAGAGTCTCACCATTGCTTGGCTGGAAGAGGTTCCAGGGCTTGCTCTGTGGTGGCCTTGGGGTCCCAACAGGGCAGATCATGACACTTTTCTTACATTCTCATTTTAATGGGGCTTGGTTATGGGCTAAACATTGATAGGCATCTACTGCTGGCAGGGCTGAGAAGAGAGCATGCAGTGACAGTCCACCATTATGTGTCCCTTGGGAGGGGCCTCAAGGGCTCCCAGAATGTGGGAGGAGGAGGGGCCTCATAGTAAAGCCCCCAATGAATACAGGAAAGCTGAGCCACATGGAGTCAGGAGCTTAAGTTAAAGGCACCAAGTTAAAGAAAAAACGTTACAGCATCCCCTCTATGATTTCAAATAAATATTTAAGTGCAAAATAAAATTATATTTTTGAAATAAAACAAAATTACATAGATGTTGAAATTAATATTGCCCCCTTTTAGATAGTTTTAGTTGGTTTTTCTGCCTTGCAGGTCCCAGACACAGGCAGCTAGGGAAGGTCACAGTGAAGAGCAACGTTGACACTATTTACCTGCGTCAGGGGGCCGAGCAGGGACCTCCCGCCGCAGGATCAAGCTGCTTCTGGAGGTAGTGAGGTCCTGCTTTTTAAGCAAAGGCCACATCATAATACTGGGAGGTGCTTTCCACTACCCCTTCTGCTCTGTGCACCTGATCATGAGCCGAAGGGCTGGGGCGAGAAAACTCCAGGACCACGGAGAGCGCCAAAGCGTTCCCCCGGCGTTCAAGCCTTCAATTCGGGCAGGGAAGCTTTGCAGCACTGAGGTCCCAGGGGGCTGACAGCCACCGTTCAGGACTGGCTTCCCCTTTGTCCCTGCTCCTCCACACCTATCCTTCATCTAACCCTGCCAGCCTTCCTGACCTCACCAGGACATCTGCCTGGAGGGGAGAGCCTCTGATGCTTCCGCCACCTCCCTTCCCAGCAGCAGTCTGGGCAGGGGGACATGGGGGCAGAGGCCTTCTTTAGGTGGGAAGAGGTAGTAATTAGCCTTAACAGGGAGGAAGGGGTAGCCCATTCCACTGCAGGGAAATGGGACTTTTAAATCATTTTAAGGGCTGTGTCAGCTCTCAAATGGCTGATAGTGGGGCCTCAGAGGAGCTGGTAATTAGCTTTCTTGTCTCTAATAAAAGCAGAGGGGCAGGAGGAAGGGTCACTTAATGAACATAGGGATTAGCTTCCAAATAGGCCCTAAATGAGTCGGCAGGTGTGGGGAGGGGGTGAGGACAAGGCCAGGCCACCCGGACCCCAGGTTGAGGGGCTGCCAGCCTGTGAACTTGGAGAAGGGGGTCCAGGGCCTGCTGAGACCATGGAACCAGCTCCCACCCCGCCGCACTTAGTGCCAAGCCCCCCTCACTCCTTCACTGTGCGAGGCGAGGGGTGCACGGTGGCCTCCCCCGTGTAGGAGTGAGGAGCTTACTGTTGACTAGATTCTGGAAATCCACAGCCCTGCACAAAAGCTCAGGCTGAACCGTGGAAGAGTGTCAGAACCACACAAGCCTCCCTCAAGGGGGCACTTACAGGGCATGTTGTTGGCAGCAGACAGGAGCCCCCACACGTTGGCTTAGTGGTGCACAACTAAAAGCAACTCACTTGTCTTGGCCCCTCTTCCAGATCCCAGGAGCCAGGACGGTCTATTAGGGGCTCCGAGGCTGAGCCTCAACCTGGAGCTCCTTCCCTGTTAGAAGAGCCAGCCAGGCTGAGGGCAGGGAGGGCGGGTTGTGCCAACCCCGGCTCCCGTGGCCCTCCGGGCATCGCCAGTTTATGCTTCTGCAGCAAATCTTCTTTTTCCCTGGAAAACCGGTCATGCGGAGTCTGCAGAGAAACCTACTTTCTTGATGCGCCCTCTGTTCCAGCTGTTCAGAACAATCGGGCTAGAATCCCCAGGAGCCATGGATCCAGTCACTGTGTCCCACGTTAGTGGCCTTATGGGGCGGGGAGCCAGGTGATGGCAGCCGAGACCCTCAGGCTGATTTTGCAGTGCTTTAAGAATAACATTTCTGAACCTGGGAAACAGGAGAGCCACTGAACAGGCTCTCCTCTTCACGCAGGAGTGTTCCAGCAGTGTGCTCGGCTGCAGCGACGTGTCCACATGCAGGAGGCAGAGCCTGGGGCCAGGCTCCCGACCCAGCCTGGCTCCACAGTACCCTGGCCATCAGCCTCTCTGGGTCTCAGTTTCCCCAAAGCGAGCCTATTGGATAATTTCTAAGGGTGGGTGGAGAAGGTCCCTCCTGTCACCATCCAAAGCAAGCCTCCCCTGCACCCACTGCAGGCCTCCCCTGCACCCACTGCCTAGCACTCAGCACTATCTGTAGCTTGTTATTGGTCTGTTTGTGTAGCGTCCATCTCCCCCCTCAGGCTATAAACTCCACGTGGAGAAAGACCCCTGGCTCTTCCGTCCTCAGTGCCCAGCATCACCTGCCCTGTAGCCGGCGACTGACGGAACGATGATGCACCAGGGTTTGTTCACTGAAACCAGCCCAGGGTTTGGATGAGCTATCTGGGGTTGGTCCACAGCTCCACCGGCACTGCCTCTGAGTACAGCGTCCATGAGAGCTCATGTCACCCAGAACCCAGCATAGGCCAGACCCATAGGTTCAGGGAGGATGTGCAATGAGGGACAGAAGTGCCCCAAGGCCCTCTGTACCCAAGCTCAGGTGCTCACTGGTGAATGGGCTGTGGAGAGACACGCGGGCGTTGCCCTGAGCACAATCCACCTGTGCACTCCCAGGTCCTTTCACTGTGCGGTTACACATGGAATCTGGAGTCGGATTAAGCCAGAGTTCAAATTCAGGTTCTACTGCTTACTAGAACAGCCCTTTGAGCCTCACTTTCTTCACCTGCAGAGTGGGTATGAGGAGAACAGCCCCCCTAGTGACAGGGCTGATACAAATAGCACCTCCCTAGTTGAGTTACGAAGAAGACTGAACAGGTGAGGCGTGTTTTTATGTGTAAAGCCCACTTAGTCTGTCCCCCATTGGTCCCAAGTTGCAGGGCCCTTTCCAGAGAGCCCACGCCAATGCCCAGGGACAGCCTGTGGGGTGAGGCAAGAGGGTGCTGTGGGGAGCCAGGCCTCAGGACCAACAGTCCCGGTGCTGGTGTGGAAAGCGAGGGTTCCAGCAGAAACCGCACATTCTGTGTTTGCAGTAAGCCAGAGCAGTTGTAAGTGCCGTCCGTGTGCAGGGCAGCCCTGAGCCGTAGACGCTCTCGACCTCCCGAAAGACGAGGACACAAGGAAGCTGCCCAGGATGCGCAGCTGCCAAATGGAGGAGCTGTGATCTGAACCCACGTTAAGTATGCCACCCTGCCCTTTGCCACCATGGCTGCCCTCACCCCTCACCTTCCCTGAAGTTAGAATATTCTTCCCAGACCCCTTCCCCATTCTCCCTCCCATCCTCTGTCTCACCTCTTCCCACCTGTCTCTTTCTCTCCCTATCCCCACCCCTCCTCCATTTCTTCTCTCCGTTCCCTCCTTCCTCCTCCTTCTCTTTCTCTCCTCTCTCCTCTGTCTCTGTCTCAGGTAAGTGTGCTTTCTGGAGCCCTTGATCAGTGCTGGCAGATGGGGAAGGTGGAAGAAGGGAAGCTTGGGTCATTCTGAGGAGCCCTCGGACCCCCTGTGGGGAGAGCCCCTATGTTCTTTGGGTGCAGCAGAGGGAGCCATTAGCACAGGACATGTGGCCTGAAAACTGCGTGGTCCCTTAGCACCTTCAGACTCTTGGAGACGAAGGTGTGCTTGCCAGACCTGTAGGCAACCCCAACCCAGCAAGGTCCCCACTCTGCTCCCGAGCAGACTTGGAGGCAAGGGTCTGTACGTCAGGCCCAGCTGGAGCCCCGCATCAGCTCCTCTCTGGAATCTGCTTGTGCCTCCAGACAAGGCAGGGGATCGAGGGAGCGCTGACCCAACCCATGTGCCACAGGCAGCCCGTGGGCTCCTGAGCCCTCACGGGCTCCCCCTGCCCCTGCAAAGGCCACACGCACACAAACCCAGCAGGGGGTAGCGGGCTCAGAGCGGGTATGCTCAGCGAATCAGGGCTATGCAGTCCCCTCAGCAGTCCCCTAGTCCAGTGTCCCTGCCTCTGCCCTGCTTTGGAACGCGCAACTCTGTGTGTGTGTGTGTGTGTGTGTGTGTGTCGGATTCATCAGACTATTTTCTCACGAGAAATCAGACTTGACCAAGTTCTTCTTTTTTTTCTGGACCAACTCATCTTCGTATCACTTTTATTTTCTGTAAGAAATAAACTTATATTTTCCCACACATCTTTCCCATTTGAGGAGAGTTCCCCAAACAGTATTTAATGGAGCAGCTCACTCTCTGCCCCTCTGAACTCACATCTTGTGTTCACATCTCCATATATTCCCACCTGTCTGGATTTTTCTTTGTTTTCACTTCACTTTTCAAGTCCAGGGCTCCTTTCCTTGTTCCAAAATGTAGGTAAGTGGCAGCTCAAGCGAGTTTTCAATTTATCAAGAAAAACTAAACACGACATGCTATGCTTTTCCAGAACACATTCCCAGCTCTTTGTTTAAGAAGACAGGACATTGTAGATGGGTCTAGGAAAGTATTTCAAAAATGAGGAGCTGATGTCCTCCTTCTGAATGCTGAGCTATTCTCCAACATCATGTCCCACGTACAAGGCCTTTTGAGCAGCGCCCGGCATTCCTACTCTGCCTGAGAGGGTTCTACGAACACATCATGGCAACTGTCTCTGGGAAAGCGACATTCCTTCTTTTCTTCCTCTTCCATGGGGCTTCTATCTCAGGTAACATTATTCTTTCACATTCATGAGCAAGAAAAACTTCTCTTTCATGGATTTATTCAAACCCAGGCCTGTAATTCCTCTTCCTCAGAATGAGCCAACTCCCCATGATACACTTCCTAGCCCTCAGGAAACTGTGCTTCATATCATTTTTAGGCAAACATAGTTTTAGAGGCAATATGCATATAGCTAAATATCAACTTACAGACTGACAGCATTCTCTACCACAGTTTTCACCACAGGTGAGGTAGTCACAGACACAAAGCACCCTTCCTTGACATACCCTCATTCGGTGGTGCTGGGAATCATTCAGCACCAGATTTAGTTAGTCTGGCCATTAACTACCTCTGACAGCTTTAAGAGAGCAATGATCTCCATGTAGAAATGAGTTTCCCAGACTGAAATGTTACATGGATTCTGCCCATGGCCCCTGGGTGTCTCAAGATGTGGGGCACGGCTTCTGGGACCAGGTCCAGGGGAAGAGAGGGCCCATGTCAGATTTCATGATGGGCCTTCAGCAGTGTCCAGATTACTCACACTTCCTTCTGAACACAGACCATGTGGTCTGGCTTCAGATCAAGGAGGAAGAGTATAATCAGCTGCCATAGTCCATGGGTCTGAGGCCCCTTGTTAGGGTATCTCCAATACCAGACCACCAAGGAAGACAGGAGGGGCGATGGGATCCCCTGGGCTGTTTGGAGGAAAAGGGACTTGTGCGTAGCTGCAGTGCAAGGCCCATGCACACCCCTACCACCCATGTCTCAGGCTGAGATCAAGCTGTTGCAGCCTTAATGGCTCATGTTCAGTGTCTCTGGCTCCCCTGTACCTCAACCCTCTGTGGTGCTGCAGCCCCAAGGCTAAGGTGACCAGATTTTAACACTGGTAAAGCGGGACACCATTGACCGGGGGGAAGGGGTTCTTGATTAAAAATTTGGTCTATCTCCCACCGTTCCCTAGCTTGTCGTGCATTCTTTCCAAAAATTGGGACTTTTTTAAAACGCCGCGGGACACGGGACAAATTGTTAAAAATCGGGACTGTCCCGCCAAAAGCGGGACGTCTGGTCACCTTACCCAAGGAGGACCGGGCCAGGAACATTCACGCCCGATACTTAACCGAGTGTCTCCTAGGTAGTTATTCAGGTGAAGGGCGAAGGTGGGGGATCAGGCTTCTTCTGGGATCCCCGTGGGGCTTGCAAGTCCTCTCCAGGGGCACAATCCCTGGCCTCCAGTAACTGTTCCAGCCCCACCTCAGTTGCCCTACTAAGAGAGAACTTGGTTTCCTCTCTGTTCCCTCCCTCCCTGCTACTGGTTCCACACCTGCTGAGGTAAGGTCTGTGTGAGCCCTTCTTTGGGGGGCGGGGGTGGGGGCAGCCCTTCCTGGACTGCTATGAGACTTCCTGAGTGAAGGGTCTCCTACTCAGGGCCTCGTGATGGCCAGGATGGTGACCCCAACTCATGTAAGCTAAGCACTTCACAGAGTAGATCTGTCTCGTGGCTGCCCCGGGAAATAACCCTTCCCATTTCCTGGTGGAGAAGGCTGAGACCGTAACAAGTGGAGCCGTGATATTGGACTTGGCATGCTCCATGCCATGCAGAGCTGCGAAAGCCCTTGGCAAGGTCTGCGGTGGGCCCAGGACGGCTGGGGTCTTGTTTGAGGGGCAGCTCTGTTCTTGGGGCTTTCAAAGTCTGGCTGCCTGACTTCGAGTCTATCTCATTGTGAGTGAATTAATTGTTGTGCAACCTAAAGTGGTGAGACAAGTTAATTACATAATTACTGCAAAATGACATGTTATTTCATGGCTGCAATATGGTAACTCTGTTGGAAACAACTGTAATTGCCCAGAAACTACATTCGAGTGGTTCTGTTATCTCTCGATAACCATGTAATTAACTTGTGTTACAACTTTATCTGCAGCAAACTCTGAAGTTAGGAGTTGGGAATCTTGGGGTAGAATATGACCTTCTGAGACTCAAGGGCCCAGGGAGGGTCTGACACTGAGGGCTTTGCTACAATCCAGGAAAATAATTTGCTTTTCCATGTTGAGCAAGGAAAATTTCTTATTACGGACTTCAGCCCTCAAACTCATGTGCTGAAACTCATTCATAATCTCCCATGGTCTCATACAGATAACTCCCCAGTTTCACCAGTTTCACGTCACACAAAGGTAACCACAGCAGTGCGGCCAGCTGGCTCTCTGCCTTTCTTTTCTCACACATGTGGGTGAAGTTCCTCCACAGGAGAAGGCCCCAAATTGCGAAGTCTTACCCTGATTCTTGCCCTAGCAATCCCTGACCACACACGGGGCCACTGGCCACAGAACCGTGATGTGCTCTCCAAGCGCCCCTATGGCCGCATCTCCTACTTCACTCAAAGTGGAGGAGCAGGCTGGGGATGAGGGGGGCGGGGGGTGGGGGGCGGGAGTGTGAGCCCTGCCCTGCCCTGGCAGCCAGGTCCCTACCCAGGAGCAGGCAGAAGTTGTCTCTGGTCAGTGGCCAGGATAAAAACAGTCCCCGGTGAAGGAGAATCCAGTGGCCTGACGTTGGGAAGAGCCTGTCCATACAGCCTTCCTTGTCTAGGCTTGGGACTCAAGGAGCCCTTTTTAAACACTGTTCAGTTGATGCCTTTCAGGTCCAGTCTCTGTGCTTGGCCCTGGGGCTGCCGAGCCAGGCTCAGCCAGTGGACAGAAAATGCTCTGGGCATCTACCTGTCTGGCTACCTTCTGGCCCGAGTTGAGTGCCTTCCAGCTTACCCATCTGTCCCTGCCTGTCGCTGCCTGCCAGCACATGTATCTGACTGTGTGTCCACTGGCTTGTCAGTCTCTAATCTCCAGAGTCATCACAAGCGGTCCTGTGTCGCCTGGAGGAGACCGGCCTGTCCCGGGTCTCCCTTCACCGTGACTGCTGTTTGTCTTCCTGGCTTTCTCTTCTCCAGGGCACGGACGTGTCTGGCTCCTGATTCCTCCTCAGGTCTGGTGCTCGCAGCACAGGACTGGGAGAGGGTGGATTAAGGCTTGCTGACTGAATGAATGAAAGCATCCAGCCTGCGTGGGCTGTTCCAGAGGAAGAGATTGTTCTCACCCACCCAGAAGAGTAGAAAGCCGGGCCCCAAGTTGGGCCCAGACTGCTGGGGGGAAACAACACCGATGTCCATTACCCTGAAAGCGAAGACGGATTTCAGGCTGGTGTTCCCAAGGCAGGAGGCTCAGGATTTGGGGTCCTATGGTAGAGGAGGTCAGAACAGGGTCGCTGGGCAGTCGGGAGGTGGGTTTCTGGGGGGTATATAAGACAGGAACTCAGGGAAGGGAGGGTCTCATCTTGTCTCTCTTCATCTTGGGGGCCTGCTCAGGGCCAGGGGAAGGGAGGACACCTCAGTTCCCGCCTCTGGCTGTGGAGTGCTTGGGGTTGTACTCTTCTTCCAGCTTCTTCCCTCTAAGCCCACTTGGACCCCTGTCCCAAGGTGCCAAGGTGAGGGCCCTGCCCACTCCCAAGAGGAGGGCAGGGGCCCCAGATCTATGTTAGTGATCAACACAGAGTAGCCTCCCCGGAAACATTCATAAGTTTAATCCACGCCAGTAATAAAATTGCATTACATTTCTCATAAAATAAATGTTCCCATTTATATACAGAAGACAGACTGTACAGGCCCAGCCTGGCCCCAGGAGGGGTCACACACAGATGGGCAGCGGTGGAGGAAGGGCCATCCCTCCCACTGAGGATGGAGGAATTCAAATTGGCAGGAAGGCAGCTGGCCGGCCAGGTGGGTGGGCAGGTGGGCAGACAGACAGACGGGCCTAGAGGCCAGGTGCCAGGCGTTACTGAACTTGGGAGTCAAAGGTGCCATTGAGCTGCCCCTCCTCATAGTCCATCTGACACAAGATCATGTTGTTCTTCAGGAAGAATTTGTCTCCCACACAAAATCTGTAAAATCCAAGCAGGAGAAAGAGGCCATGGAGGGGGTCTCAGTGAGTGGGTGGGGGGCTCCAGGCAGGACCCAGCCCCGCTAGAAGGTGGACATGTGGGAAGTGAGGTCCTGGGGTGCTTGCCCTTTGATCTTTCCATAGGGGATCCCCAAAAGTCCCTGGGTCAGCCCAGATCTTGGCCAGGCCTGCATCCCAGGGCAGATCAGACAAGCCTGGGCCAGGTCCCTTGTGGAGGGGTGGGGTTGGACAGAAGCTGTAGGAATGACCTACACCAGTTCCAGAGAGGGAGGAAGAGGAGAAGGAAAAACAAACTGGAAAAGACCCAGAGGGGAGAGAGAGGAAAAAAGGTAGCAAAGCATAAACTGACTGGCTCTTCCATCCCTCTGTTCCCCTCCCCAACTTAAGAAGATGGCTCAGTGAAGGGTACTGTTTCTCTAAACAGAATCTGTGGGTTTTCTGGAGCATCCTTCCAGGAGAAGGTGACCCGTTCCCATCATCTCCTTCCTGCCCCAAGAAGGTTCTGCTTTGCCCCCCCCCCCCCCCCCCCAGTCCTCAAGCATCGGAAGCTGAGGCCTTTAGCGGGACCACAGGGTCACAAGCCTAGTCCCAGCAGAGCCTAGTCAAACCACCAGGTGGCGCTGCAACTTCACAGAGTCCTACTAGTCGTGGGTCTTGCCAGAGCCTGGGCTAGACCCTGCAGGTTCCTTTGGATCGCGCCCTCTGGGAATACTCGTACAAGCTCCTTCCTGAACTCGGAGATCCTGAGAAAAGGGCCTGCTTTCTGGTGCTAGGCCCCCAACCAGAGGGCTCTGGCTCCACAGGTCACTGGGGCCAAAAGACCAGAAAGGAGTCTGGGCTGGAAACAGAATCACAGGCGAGGGGTCAGCAGTGAGGGGCTGTTCCCTGAAGGGGTTTCACTCTCCGGGTCTGGGAAACCCTTCTCACTAGCATGTACATACACATATATGCACATGACATGTGTACAGAACACTTGTACATGCACACTTAAAACGTGCACACGCATCCTCATGCACACCAAGCACACAATACCCCCATTTGTTTGTACATGGACATTTAGAAGCACATGAACCTTTATGTTAATTCCATCATGCACACATACCCATGTGGACATGGACATATAAATATACACAGTAAACTCATGCATGCCTCTGCCCATCACATTCACACAGAACTGTGTCTCACAAACATGCACACACAGTACTAAAGCATGCATGCTTACTACAGGGCTTAGCCAAGCTTGTCCAACCTGCGGCCCACGGGCCACATGTGGCCCAGGATGGCTTTGAATGTGGCCCAACACAAATTTGCAAACTTTCTTAAAACATGATGAAATTTTTCTAGCTTGTCAGCTATCGTTAGTGTTAGTGTACTTTACATGTGGCCCAAAGCAATTCTTCCAATGTGGCCCAGGGAAGCCACAAGGTTGGACACCCTGGTTAGGCATACATAGATCACACATCTGTACAGGCAGCTCCGGACAGTGTGTACGTGCAGCCCTGTGCACACACAGAGCCCACATTTGCACGCAGGCCTCCACAGTGATTCTGGTGTGTCTCAGCAGGAGTCACGGGGGCTGGTGAGTGTGTGGGGGCTGCTCCCAGTCCAGCACTCACCTCTGGTTGCAGAGCTGGCAGGCGAAGCAGTCGAGGTGATACACGTTGTCCCGGGCCCGCATCACCATCTCGAAGGCAGGGATCAGCTTGCTGCAGGCGGCGCAGTTTCCCGTGGTGCCAAAGAGCCTGCAGGGAGAGCGCAGAGGGCTCAGGAACCTGCTAGGGAGCTGGGCTGGGGGATGCCACAGGAGTTGCCTCCACCCATGGCTCCACCTGCCTCTCATCCCTGTGAGCTTAGAAGGTGGGTCTGGGCAAGGGGGTAGTAGCACAGATAGCAGCATCTAAATTCTGCTAAGAAATCAGGCCCCAGAGAAATCAGCATATCCACCCAGGGCAGGCAGCATAGGTGCTCAGGGATCAGCTGACACTGCTCATCCCGGGATGGGCTGACAAGATCCCCTTCAGGTTCCCACTGGGGTCCCTCAAGCACCTGGGGCCACCAGGAGAATTACTGGGTTGGGCCTTGACAGGACTCGAGATGTACACAAGCTAGAGGTTAGAGGCAGTCTGCCAATCATGGGCTGTGTGTCCTCAGGCAAGACATTGACTCTCTCTGAGCCTCATTTATTTTAACTATAAAGCTGGAACTGAAATACAACCTTCACAGGCTTGTTGTGAAAACTTCGGTAAACTCTCAGTCACAATTCATGTAGTAAACACCTAAACAGTGTTTACTATGTGCCAGGCATTATTCAAAGGGCTTTAAAAATCAACTCATTTAATCCTGAGAACCCTATGAGGATGTCATTTTCAGCTACCAACTCATTGTATGACTTGCCTAAGTCCCCTTTTCCTTTCCCTGGACCTCAGTTCATCCTCCTTTAAAATGCGGATGCTGGACTAAGGGATCCTAGTCAAAGATGCTTCTAAAACAGGATTGATGTCAAAAGGAAGTTCTAAGGACTTCTGGCACAAAGCCTCTGAGGCAGACAACCCTTCCCTTGTGCTGCCTGCAAAGCTCCAGGGACAGGGCGCTTACTCCCTCCCCACACAGGCCAAGCCTTGGCTGGATATCCCAACAGTCTGAGCCAGCAAGTGTGTGCATCACTCACACTCCTGGCTTCTTTTTCTGCACACTGGAAGAGCAAGCCCCGAGTCTGGCAAGGAGGCTGAGAGGTGGGCGGGAGGCCCTTCTAATCCCCGATTTGTATAGCTCAGGCTCAGGCACCTGCAAATGAGCTCGGCTCCATTATTCATCAGTCCAGGCTGCATGGTGGCTCAGATTAAGGCAGACAAAGGCTGGACCACAGCATCTGCCTGCCAAGAGGGGCCTTTCTTGCCATCAGTCCAATGAGCACGCTGCAGAGGAGGCAGGCTCCAGACAGCCATTCTCTGGGGCTGAGCAGCTCAAGGAAGCCCCACCCCCACCCTGGCCCACTGGTGAACTGGCCCCAAGGTCACTCCTTGGCCTCTGCCAGAACCCAGGAAAAGACCTTCAGGTTCTGGTAGCCGGCAGGGCCCAGAATGCTTGTGGTGCTTCACCCTGCTCTGCGCTCCTCCCTCTCCACAGCCTGTGGACTCATCAGGTGGGCTGCTACTTCCCCCAGCCAGGTGGGTTCAGCCCCCAGGTGATGTCCTAAACCTCCGGGCTCTTTCCGAATTATTGAGGGGTGAGTCCCCAGGAGCATCCCTTCCTCAACCCCTCCTCCCAGCATCAGCCTCTCTCCTCCAGTCCCAGCCAGGTGCACCGAATCACAGATCCTGGCTTATTGTACCACTTAAAAAACAAGCGAACAACTCTTGTAAAAGGCAGAAGTTAAAAGAGACAGTGCAGGTAGGTGAATCTTAGGCTCTTTGGGGAAGCAGGGGAGACTCTGCTGATAACCTGCCCCCGACATGCTCACACCTGAGCAGAGGGTGTCCCAAGAAGCCCTGGCCCCGACCTACTAATTAATGCACTGGGCCTTTCTTCCCCACAAGGCCCAGCCAGCAGCCTGTGTGCAAGCCAAATGCAGATGCTGGGTCCCAGCCAAGGCCCCTGCTTGTGGCCTCCTTCCAGCCTGGCTGATCTCATAGATGGCCTAAGGGGGGGGGGGTTATGGGGGGAGGCAGCCCAGGGAACAGGATCCAGGTTGTGGGGGGGGGTGGGTTAGAGCTCTGAAGAATGCAAGGCAGGCAGTTCCTCTTTTCAGGAGTTCACAGAGGCGTAAACTGAGGCTAGGAGGTCGGAAGCCAAAAGGCTCAGAGCTGGCTCAGACATGGGTTGTCCTTCTCCCCGCGCTGGACTCTCTAGGCTTCAGGGTGTCTAATCCCAGGGCCCTCCTGGGAAGGCAGGGGAGCTGGGCATGGGGAAAGGTAGGAAGGAGGGCTCAGGGCAGTCAGAGCTCCCCGACCTGCCCCTGGAAGGCCCTAGGAGGCATCCCCTCCCAGATTCCATGGACAGGGTGGCTCAGAAGCACCAAAGGCAGGGGAAGGTCAGGCTGGTGGCCTGGGGAAGCTCGTCTCAGGTAACGCAATTATAAATGCCTGCCCAGGAGTTGTGCTGGCCACTGAGTCCCAGGAGGTAAAGGCGTGGCCCTGCCCTGGGGGTGCTCCATGGGTGCTGGGGGAGCAGGGCCAGGGCAGAGGCAGGACCGTCTGGGATGCATGCATACATTGGCCGCGTACTTGGGGTGCTGGGTCTACAGCTGGGTAGGACTCTACCGGATGCTGGAGGATTGGGGCATCCTAAGGAGAAGGGCCAAGTGGCCGGCAGGGCCCACCTCAGGTAGTCGCGGCGGCACAGGATGAGGTTAGCCTTGGTGTAGAGGGTGGAGCCCACCTCGCCCAGGCGGCAGTCACAGCAGGCGCACTTGAGGCAGTCCTCGTGCCAGTACTTGTCCAGCGCCTTCAGCAGGTAGCGGTCCTTGATCTTGCGGTTGCAGCCTGCACAGCCCTTCTGCTTGCCTTTGGGCTGGACGGACAGCATCGGCACGCCTGCGGAGGGACAGACAAGACACGGGGGGACACCAGTGGGCCTTGCAGCTCTGCGCCCCCTGGGAAGGGGAACCCACTGCTTCTTCCTACTGCCTCCTCCAGGGCTGGGGTTCCTAGGAGCCCTCGCTTTCTCCCCAGCAACCTCCTCCTTGGTCTTGGGTCCTGTTCGTTGGGCTGCATGGCCCAGCGGGAGCCCCTGCCCTGTGAAGGACCCTGTAAAGGCTGCAGGCAGTACTGGGGAGCCCCATGTCTGCTCTGCTGCAGGGCACACACACAGCCCCAAGGCCTAGCCCTGAGTTGTTTCACCCCATACAGCCACTGGCCCCTCTGTGGTCTGATCTGCAGGAGGCCTGAAGTCCTCATGTAGCCACCAACCCTAAGAATAGAATCTCATTAAGGGCTTGGGGTCCCCCAGAACTTCAGATCTTTTTGCCATCTCAAGACTTCTTCACACTGCTTGTGCATTTCCCATTTTAATCCCCAAAGTCAGGCTACGGCCTCTTGGTCTATTCGTGCAGAACTGTAGAGATATCAAGAAGAAAGTAGGGTCCAGGTGACACTCCCAGGAGGGAGCAGGAGCCCTGGGGCTCCTGGCAGGACATGCAGGTGACAGTGGGCCTTGCTCCATTGGGGCTCTCTTCAGAAATGCTTCCATCTAGATCCACACCCCCTTCCTCCCTGGCCCAAGAAAGGGGAGGCCCCCAGTGTCTGGATCCTTGCCCCTCTCACCAGGATAAGAATCTCCGAGCCACTGGCCTCCTCCTAGGACCCACATGAGCTTCTCAACATATAAGGAAGAGCCAAGAACGAAGGGCTGGAATCAGCCTGGCATGCACCTGAGAGAGGGCAGACCTGCCAGCAGGCCAGCTGGTGCATCACTCCAATGCCACACAACAGGTACAGAGTGCAGGTGTCCACATGTATGTACACAGAAGCACGGGCTCCTAGCCCCTGGCTCTGAGACCACAGGAGTGACCACAGGGCGGGACAGTTGAGAAGCAGATGGGGACAGATGCCAGGTGTCATCTGGGAGCCTGGACATTGTGCCCCGAGGCTTGAGTGTAGTGAAAACCAGGCTGGGGGCAGGTGGGGGGGCATGCAGGGAGTCTCAGAGCCCCAACCTGAATGGGGTAGGGAAGAGAAGATGCCTGTGAGCCTCCCATGAAGGCTGGTTGGGATTGGGGTGCTCCTACTCTGACCAAGGCTCAGGTGGACAGAGGGGATATCTCACCCGCTTCTGCCTCCCTAGATTCCCAACAAGTCCTTGAAATCTGCCTCCTTCTTAGTCCCATCCTTTCCAAGAGGTCCCTGTGCTTTCCAGGGCTCTGGGTTTAGCTCCCGACCTTCCACACTGTCCCCAGTTCAGAGTCTGAGCTGCTTCCGTTCCCTTCCTAATTCCAGGTGTGACCCTTCCTCAGGCTTCAGAAGAGAACCAAGCCTCCAAGGGGCCTCAATCTCAAACTCTCAGATGTCAGTTCAGATGGGCCCTCAAAGTTCCAGGCAAATAGTCTCGCTCTATAGAGAGGGAAACTGAGGCTCAGACAAGTCAAGGGGCTAGTGTAGGCTACTAATTAAGCTGGCCCTGGGGGCCCTTCCCACCCGCTGTGCTCTTCCTCAGCCTCACTGCCTCCTCAGCCTTCACTTGGAGAGGGGGTGGCTCTTGGGCTCAGGGGGGCCTCCCAAACCCAGGGACAGCAGGACAGGTGAGGGCAGGAGGAGGCATGGCAGCCTGCTATGGAGTCCCTCCTGCCTCCCTGCCTTCTGTTAGCTGAGAAGTTCGCTGCTCAATTTCCTTCATGCAGCTGTAAAGGTTAATTGGGCTAAGAGAGTGGTGGGGCCCAGGATGGCTGTCCTCAGGCTTGTTTACTCTGGCAGGGGTCGGCCCAGTCACAGCCCTGTGAAGCCCGTGGAGGCCAGCTGGGGACCAGGCACCCCCGAGAGCTAAGGGGAACCCAAGGGGCTCCTTCTGAGGCCCAGCCTACAGGGAGGAACCAGGTGTGAGCAAATGGGGAAGAGATTAAGAGAAGTAGATGTGGGAAGTTCTGGGGGTCCCAGGGTGGGACTATTGTGTCTGGGGCTTGTGGGGGAAGCATCCCACCAGCATAGCTCCCAACTTGGAAAATCTTGTGCCAGACCCGTAGCCGCAGCCCGCTTTGCCCACGTTGGCTGGCTGCACATCTGGCTCCCTCCGCAGCAGCCAGCGCCCCACATGTGTGCTGTCACTGCGGGGAGTGGTGAGTGGCTGGAACGTCCCCACTCGGGGGATATACTAGGCCTGCTATTGCACTCCCAAAGGATGGGGGCTCAGCACCTGCCCTGCTCCACCGTCCTCTGGCTTGGATCCTGGACAGGCTGGCCTTCCAGACTGCCCAGCCCTGAGCCTGCAGGGCTATGAGCCACAGCACTCACCAGCAGCTCCCCCGCCGGTGGGGCCTGGCACCTAGAGGGAGGCCACGAGGAGCAAAGCCACCCCCTGCCTGTGCCCAGGCCACATGTGGCACACAGGACGTGCTTGTAAGGCTTGGACACGCTGCTCTCGGGCGCACAACTCTGGGTCCTGGGCGCTGGAGAACCCTTAAGAAGCTGATGTCTTCTGCTAGGACCATGTCCACTGAGACCCAGCACACCAGTGCCAGCCTGGCCGAGGAGGTCTCAGAGCACCTGGGGACCCTGACCTTTCTCTGGCCAGAAAGGCTGGGGTCCTGGGAAAAGGTTGACTTATCCTTCCCTTCCTCGTGGAGCCCCCACACTGCGTTTGCTCTCACTGGGCTAGTCCAGGCACCCTGAAGACACTCCTGGAGCGGTAAGCGGGCTCTCTCGGTGCACCCATGGCTCTGCCTCCTGCCCTGCCTCTCCAGCCCCCACCCAGACCCCCCATGGGCCCTGCAGACACCTCCTCCCTCCCTCCCTCCCCTGCCTGGCTCTGGGAGCTGAGCCTCGGGCCATGCACTTTCCATTAAGGAGATAGCATCCCTTTGCTGAAGTCCATTTGGGATCCATTTTAGTGTTATCTAAAAATCAAATCTACATGGTAATCCTTTTAATGTACTCCTGACTTTAGAAAAAAACAGCTTTGCGCTCCTTCAGGAAAGGTTTTAAAGCATTACCCAGTAATTACTACTCACCCATGAAAACACTGATATTTTACAATGGATGATGTTTGCGACTGCCCGCACGCACTAATGCACGCTCAGACACACACAGGGGACCCCGCAAAACAAACCAGTTCCCTCAGCTCACGTGTTCCCCTCAAATTCCAGGGTGTGGAGGGGACATCTGAGGGGAGACGGGCCAAACCCCTCGCCTGCCTCAACCCTGCGCCGGCTGACAGTGGAAGGAGGCAGCCTCCCAGTTGGCTCATCTGGCTGCCAGACACTTACCCTCAGCTCTTTAATCTGGGGAAGATCCAGACAGTCCCGGTGACGGGGAGGGACTGCCAGAGGTCACTGCACTCTTTCTGCAGTCCCTCCCCATCACTGGGGCTGTCTGCCCCCATCTTCACATGGAGCCCTTCCTAGGTGATCTGTCAGCCACACCCAAGTCCACAGCAATTACTCGCCACCTGCCCCAGGCCAGGCTGCCCTCCAGAACCAGCAGGTGTACTTGTCCAAATTGCCAGGTTCACCGGCTCCTGGTCCCTGATGCCCGGCTGAGGAGCAGGGCTGTCGACTCACAGCAAGCTCCTCCAAGGCCAGTCCTCTGCCCCCAAATGCCCACCCCACCGGTGCCCCAGGTCGCTCCAGGCCTATGGCGCCCCTGCTGGCAGCCACTAGCAACTCCCCCTGGCATTTGAGGCGCCTTCCCACATGCCAGCATGCCCTACTTGGCACTGCTGGATCTGCTCCCTCAAGCGAAAACGTCTTTCATCCTGCAAATGGATCCTGCTTGCTTCTGTCCCAAGATCTTCACTCCACCACTGCTCCCGGAAGCAATGCCTTGTCCTGCCCATCCCGCTCTCCCCAGAGGTGAGAGTCAACGGTGGGTCTGAGGCAAAGAGCACCGACCTTGAACTCAGAGAATCTTATTTTCCAGCCTGGGAACTGTTCCAAGTAGGTGGAAGGCCAGGAGCAAATCCCATCACCTTTCTGCCTTGTACCTGTGAAATGGGGCCATAATAGTCTCTTTCCACATGGACTGTAGTGAGGATGGAATAAGGCTACAATATGAAGCCAGAGCACAGAATGCGGCATCTGGAGGAGGCTGGCAAACAGAAACTGGCGGCATTATTAACATGGGCCTCGCCTGCCCTCCCCGCTCTGATACCTGTTTTCTTCTTCCTTTAACTTGTTATCTTGACATAATCTCAAACTTTGATAAAAGTTGCAAGAACAGAAAGAATTCCTGTATATCTTTTGCCTAGATTCCCTAAGTATGAGCATTTAATCATATTTACTTTATACTTACCTACTTAACTACCTATAATATTTTTCTTGACTCACTTGAGAGTTCGTTTTAGAGATAAAGCCCCGATACCCTTAAATACTTTGGTGTGTATTTCCCAAAAGCAAGGGCATTCTCTCACATAAGCACGGTACAATTATGAATACCAGGAATGATCATTCACATAATACTATTTTCTAATCTACCAACCTCATTCAGATTTCATCAATGCCTCCAAATAGTATCTTTTATGGCAAGATACAATTTTGGATCATGCATTGCATTCGGTTGTCAAGTTTCGTTTCCTTAAACCTGGAAGATGTCCTAAGCCTTTCTTTGTGCTTCATGATGCTGGCATTTTTGAAGAGAACTGGCCAGTTATTTTATGAAAGACCTTTCAATTTGGTTTTGTCTGACACCTTTGACTGTCTGATTCTAATTCCTCTGTGCCTCAGTTTTCTTATTATAAAATGAATGCGGAGTAGTACTCATCTCACAGTGTTACCATGAGGGATGGAGGACTTAATATAGGTGAAGTGTTTAGTACCAACTGGACCTGGCAGTCAAGTTAGCTCTGGTAAGTGTCACCCCGTTCAGCACAAAGAAGGGATGCCCTTAGACACAGCTCCATCTCAGGTCCCTAAAGTAGTGATGGGCACTTATTTGAGGAGAAAAGCTGATGACTGTAAGAACATAAAGTCACCTGGGCACTGGCTAGAGTCCAGCATTACCCGAAGGGCAGTCTAGTGGTCATTGCCAACGTGTGCAGAAGGCCCCATCTGGTCTAGTGGGGAGGGGCTGGGGTGGCACCTCAAGCGTGTCAGGACAGGTCCCTCCTGCTGCTTTGAAACAAGCCCTGGGGGTGAGGCAGGTGTGGCCTTGGTATGTCTCGTAATCTCTCCTGTGCCTCAGTACTTGTTCCAAACCTGTGCCCACACAGTTACCCTGCACAGCTCTGGGGTGCCCTCCCCTCCTCTGGGGCAGGCAAGGAGCCTGCGTGGGGCTTTCCCAGGGCTAAGGGCTCTCTGTAGGGAGATAAGGCTGATGGAACAATTAGCAGTGCGCTGCTTCTAAGGGTGTGGCTCACAGTGCCTTCTGAGACAGGTAGCATTGTTATTCCCTTTCTTACGGGGGGTGGGGGGGAACTGGGCACGAGAAAGGTTCTGGTGTGTCATGGATGGCGTGGTTAGTAGGGGACGGAGCTGGGATCTGAATCCTGGGAGTCTGTCTTCAGGGCCCAAGCACTGGACTCATCGGCTGTGCTGCCGGCCGGGGTGCTGGAGACCTCTACAGTGCTATAGACCCAGGCGGGAAGCATTACAGGGGTTAGGAAACACAGGAGGCACACAGAGACAGGACACATGTGCAAATATATACACGCACACACAATAACACCACGTACACTAGGTCCACAAGAGGCGGGACTGTGTCTGTTTATTCTCCTCACAACAATTTTATTCCAGTATGCAGAACAGTGCTAGATATATTAGCTGCTCAGTAAATTGCATGGAAATACATATGCATGCATCCAAGTCCACACATGCATGGATGTGCTCCTGTAAATATACACACACATGCATGAGCAATCACATACACCTTTATTGCCTTTTGAAAAACGACCTTTCCAAAAAGTGGATTGGTGCTCAAAATCATGCTCTAATTTAAACAAAACCTACCAGTAAGAGGCCCGATGCTCTGTTCTCAATACCACTTTCCCAAGGAAAGAGAAGAGTGTGAGCCCACTAGGTTTCAATCACATGGATCCATGTGGAGTGGCAGAAGATATCCAGAAAGCCCCACGGCCCTCACACCCATTTTAGCTGCTGGGAAGGAGGATCTGTGGTCTTCAGGAATCTGGGTCCCTACCACTTGCAAGGTGCTTGTACCCACCGGGCCCCATGCCCAGGCCTGGAAATGCAGAGTAGAATCCTAAGCGGCACCAACCCCATTTAGTATGGAAATTTGAAACTGTAATCTAATTCTGCAAAATCTCTTTACATCTCGTTTTCTCAGAAGAAACTCCACTTCGCAGGGACACATTCAGCCTTGTGAGGAGGCCTCCATGTCACACCAGTTTCATCTCACAATTTCTCGTCTCACTGCACTCCTATCCCAGGGCCCTGCCATGCAGCAGGCGAGGCCTGCACTGATAGCACTTCCTACTCATTTGGAATCAAAAGCCACGAGAACTGTTGAAACCCGGGACCATAGCCACCCAGAGCACGCTCCTTACCGCCCCTCTGTGCGCCCTCTTTCAGGTGGAATGCTCATGGGGTTAGGAGAGGGAGAGGAGGGGCATCCTGCAGCCTCTCACTCCGTGCTGGGGCCCAGTGGGAGAGACTGGGCAGCTCAGCTCATAGAATGGTGGTCAGCTCAGGGGAGGGCCCGCCCCCCAGGGGAGTCTGAGAGCGGGGAGGGCGGTGAAGACTCCAGGACCAAGGGCCCTGCAGACAGATGGCCTCAGCCTGAATTCCAGCTCCATCACTTCCTGGCTTGGCCTCACTTTACTCAGCTGCTAAATGAGGACAACCGACTTTAAAGGATTACTGTGAGGGTTCAATTAGATCACGAAGGACTTGTAACAATGCTTGACACAGTAGCATTTAAAATCAACTAAGAAAAGTTATGTACATTTCATGACCAGCCATTTTATTCCTAGTTACATGCCCAATAGAGAGGAGAACTTACATTTGTCAAAGGATATACAAGGATGTTCACAGCAATTTTCTTCATCATAACCCCCAACTGAAAACAACACAAATGTCCACCAGCAGTAAAATGGATGGTAAATTATGGTATATTCATAGAATAAAATAGTCCACAGCAATGAAAAAGTATGAATCACTGGTACACACAACAATATGGATGAATCAGACAGCATAATGCTGACTGAAAGAAGCCAGACACAAAAAGGCACATTTTATATAATTCCATTTATATGTAATTCCCGAACAGGCAAAACTGATCTATGGTGAAAGATGTCAGAATAATGGGGTGTATTGTCACCTGGCAGGAGGCGTGAGGAAGCCTGCTGAGGTACTGTACATGTTCTCTATCTTGATCTGGGTGGTGTTTAAATGGGTGCATACATACATAAAAATTCACAGGACTGAACATTTGAGACTTGTGCAATTTACTGTATCGATGTTATACCTCAGTTAAAAAACACAAAGCAAAACTAAGATGAGACCGCTTAGTCAGGACTCAGTATGCCTCTCCAGAAAACCCACCATTTACTCAGCACTTGCTACATCTGTCATCTCGGCGAATCCTCACATTAACTTGGAGGCACTAAGTGATTACCTATGTTCAACAGATGAGGAAACAGAAGCCTAAGGAGGTTTAGGCCCTTACCCAAGGCTGGAGCCCCAGCCTGCCAACTCCAGAGTTCAGGTTCTCATCCAGCACAGGCCCCATGCCTCCCTGCACAGCCTGGAACTTGCCTGGGGCCTGGACAATGCACTGAAAGACACTGGAACAGGTGCAAACGGAACGACATGGCCTCACACCACACAGTTTTCTGTTCTTTAGTGAGGGGAACTTAGAGACATCAGAAGCTGCATGTGCTCTGTGGAGTTGGTCATGGAGGGTGATGCTTAAGTCCATTGCTTAGTTATCTACTGGGTGGGACAGACATTCTCTTCCAATAAAGTCCCAGGTGTATCTAAAAAACAATAGGTCCAAAATAGGACTCTAGATCACCTCCCCAAAAGCTGGACCCAGTACGCTCACCCCAGGGTTCCCTTCGCCATACTAACACCATCATCCATGTAGATGCTCAAGCTAGAAACTCCGTCCTCCTCAGATCCTCTGTCATCCTCAGATCCTTCGTCCTCCTTATCCCTCCTGCTCTGCTGACTCCTGCTCCCCAGCCCCCTTGCTTCTTTCCATTTCCAAAGCCACCACCACCTTTCTCACCATCAGCATAGTTCCCCACCACCCTCTTGTGTCTAGTATCTACAACCCATAATTCAGACAGTAGCTAGAAAAAGTTTTCAAAACAAAGTTCATGTCACTGCTCAGCTGGAAACCCTCCGATAACTTTCAGAGGCCTGAGAGTAATACCTACATTCTACATCAAGCCTATGCTAGCATCATGGCCTGGCCCCTGCCTCCCTTTCCCATATGGTGCTCTAGCCACATTCTAGATCTCTCTTCTGCCTCAGGGCCTTTGCACGTGCTATTTCCCCACTTCCTGGACCACCTTTCCACCTCTTCATGTGGCTGGCTCTTTCTTATCTACAGGCTTCAGGTTAAATGTCATCTCCTCAGAAAGGCTTTCCTTGACCTCTTTATTTTCTTACTTAAATGAGTCTCTTGTCATTTCCTTCTGAGTTTTTATCACAATTTGTAATTGTTTTACTTTTCTGTGATTTTACTTAAGAAAGATTGGTCTCTCTCATAAGAATTTAAGCCCCATGAAAACCTATTTTGGGAATAGGTTTTGTCTGATCCATTGTATCCCCAGAGTTGAGCCCCACAGCAAGTCACTTTTAAACCATCAGTTCAGCTAATGAATGACGAGACTAAATGTAATCTATCCAGGTTTTACTGGCACGAATCTGCTGGCCAGAGTGGCCAATACAGGTGGCAGGCTCCTACCTACAGAGCTGGGAGCCTTAACAGGCTTGTTGCTGCCCCATGCCATATACTCCTAGGCACCTGTAGCTTTGTGGCCCTAACAAACAAGGCAGGTCCAACTGTGGCATTGCCTATGCAGAAATTGCAGGTCTTATGCAAATATAAACCATCTGTCTCTTAGGTAAAAGGGCAGCAATGCTGTCCCTCAGCCCCTGCAGACCCGTGAATAATAAAGCACCCCACCCAACCTCCGCTTGCATGTAACTACTCTATCCCCACCCTCAGGGAATGGGGGTGGAGCCCAGAGCTCAGGCATCTACAGAACCTCAGCAAGCTCAGCATTTCCCTTGGCATCTGTGTGGCCTAGGCTCTCCTTCTCCCCCAGCACAGACCTATCCTCTCCAACTCCCCACCCAAGGGTCCTCTTGGCTTACAGATGTGGCCATTTTGGTCTGGGCCTCTGGGGGCCAGTGGGAGGAAAAAACTCCTGAAGTTTGCTATTGAGAAACTGTATGCCCCTTGACAGAATGCTGCTCAGAGCTGACAGCTGTGGGGACCAGCAGGGAAGTGTCTGTACACTGCATTCCCCAGACAGCAACTCAGCTACTCCCTGGGCACCCCAGACGCCTGCGTCACCCATCTAATGAAACAGGGCTCCCAAGAGGCCTGCAATCCCTGCAGAGGAGGAGGAGGGCACGGACTCAGACGAGTCTCAATTTCACAGCGTCAGGGACGTGAGCACCAGGGCGCTGAACCAGAAAACAAGAGTCTGGCAGGAGCAGCAGACACACCGCGAGCACCAGAGAATCAGAGATTAGGGCCCTTCAAAATCAATTTTGAATTCAAACTTTTAAATGTGTTCTCCAGACGCAAAGAAGGGACCCTCCAGGCAGGCTTGGAGCAGCCAGCCGCTGGGGCCTGCTTCCTCCTTGAAGGAGCCAGAGCCCATGTGCTGGCCACTGGGCTGGACAAGGGAAGGGAAACGGGCAGGCTAGGAGGGAGGCTCCGGACCCTGCCCCGGGAGCCACAGAGACAGGCGCCCCTGAGAGTCTTGCGGACACAGCACTGCCTCTGGAGGGCCTGCCTTAGGAGCTGTCTTGGGGCTTTGGGGACTCCTCCACCCTCCTTTGCAGACCTGGATGAGAGGAGCTGAAGCCACGGCCCATGTGGACCAGATCCCCTTTCACACCCCAACCTGGCTGAGGAGGCTCAGGGGCACCAGTGGCTGAGGCCATTTAGAATGCAAACTTTGGAGATGGACAGACAGGGATTTGTGTCCTAGACCAGCCAGGAGCTCCCAGGGACAAGACTGGTTCAGAAGTGAATTTCCCTTCTGGAAACCTGGTGGGAGAAAGCCTGCTGTGAGCGCCTTAGAGAGCAGACCCTGCGCCGCAAGAGTGGCCTAAAGTCCCTACTGCAGAGGGACAGGACATGTCATTGGGTGCCAGTTGGCAGGGCAGCCTGGCTGCTGGGAAGACCAGTGTGGCCTCAGGCTGCATTACCCAAGGCATGATGTCTGCAGCCAGGGAGCCGGCAAGCACTGCTGTCACCAATCAGACCACATACGGAGTACTGAGTATGTTCTGGGCTCAGCGTTTTGAGGTAGATAGGGAGACACAGGCCTCATGAAGAAGCTGAGCAAAACAGCCTGCTCCAGCCAAACCTTGGAAGAAGCCACAGGGCCCACAGTAGGTGCTCGGGAGGCCTGGACTGGCAGAGGATGCTCCTGGCGGCCCCCGCTGTGGCCCCTTGCTCCTGCCTGCATACCTACGACTACGTCTTCCTCCAAGACTGCAATTGGCTCACTACTGAGGGCCTTCCCCATCTCTGGGTGGAAAAGGGGGTACATGACAAGCCTCTGATCCCAGTGACCCCACAGCTCCTACCTGCCAGTTCTCCAAACCTGAGACGAAACCCCAACTTTATACCGCACTGCTGATACCTGCACATGAATGACTGTGAACTGCTCTCCTGCTGAGAAGCAACAGAAGGGGCAGCCAAGGCCTTGGGCCTGCAGAGACCTCACAGGGAAGGGGTCTGGAGTCACCAGACCACATAGGGGAGAGGAAGCAGGGACTCCCTAACCCCTCCCGCCCTGGCTTGGGAGTGGGCTGTAGGCTGCAAGGAAATTACAACATAGGCCTGGGTAATGCTCCTTTTAGTTACAGCATAAACTGCAGCAATAAAGCGTACCTGGGGGATGTTTAGAGAAAGCACTAATGATTTCTTCCCCAGTGGTTAATAAATTCACTTCCAGATCAATTTGTTCGCGATAGAGCCCAGCAAGCGGAACCTGCGTGGCGGGCACAGCCGAGTGTGTCTTTTTCAGTATAAATGATTTATTACGATGATTAGCGGTACATAAACAATTTAAAATACAACGCTAATTAGTTTGGGGAAGAAAGGAGGGGAGAAGCCACCCTGCCTCTCTCCCCATTATGTTCTACTTCCCTAAGTGTGTACTTTTTAATTAAATCCAAATGTCACAATAAATTTAAAGTGTTTTATTACCACTTGGGCTAACTAAGGCAGTCATTCAAGCCCCCTTCTCAGGCATCTGTGGGCTGGGCTGGGGCTGGGGAGTGAGGGTATCAGCAGGGTCTGTCCACAAAGTCTTGAGATGGGAGGTTATTGTGAGACCCTGGAAACCGCGGCTGGTTTCTGGCGGCCCTAGCTCGGAGAATGCTGGGGCTGCTCATTTTCTCCCACCTTCTGGCCAGCCCAAGTGATAGCTCCTCTTAATACTGGTCCTGACCAGCCCAGAAGCCAGACACATCTCAGGGGTCCCGTAGTGCTCTGCACCCTCTCCACACCCTCCTCAGGTTTTCAGTAAGTGTATACCTAACACCTTCTGTGTGCCCGGCTGGCATCAGGCTTGGCATTTCCTATAGGACATCTTACCATGTTCTCGTTCAGTGCTAGGACTAGTAATCATTGTGTCAATTTTGTGGATGGGGGCATTGAGGCTCAGAGAAATACAGCAACTTATCCAAAGTCACACAGCTAAAAAGTGGACTTCTGCAAAATCCTTACTCTTAGAGCACCATTCTGCCTCAGAGCCCACATGTGACAAAGCCTGGGCCCTGGTTTCCCAGCACCTAAGATGCAGAATAGCATATGGTGATTGCTCAGGTAGATCTTGTGAGAACAGAGCCCTGTCTTTCCCAGAGACATATCTGAGGAAAAGTTCAGGCCAGGGACCTGGACTCTGATGATTCTGGGTTCAAGTTCAGGCTCTGCCATTGGCCCACAATGCAAACTCAATCAAGTCCTTTAGCCTCTCTGAGCTTCAGCTTCCTCCTCAGCAGAACTAGAGTAATAACACCAAACTTGTGGGGCAAAAAAACCCAAAGCAGAGTGTTTTGCAATCCTTGGCATGCTATGTAAGTAGCAATTACTACCAAAAACTCTTGAGGTGAGCAGGGATCTATAAGCACCCCATTTCATGGATCAGAAAACTGAAATCATCAAGGGAAAGAACTTACCTAAGGATCCACTAAACCTCAGGAGCCCAGGGGACCAGGTTGCAGGCAACTTCCCTTTCAAAAGCTCAGATAGCCAAAGATAGTCTCCTAAACACTCTTGCATGGTATATTTGAAACTAAAAACAAGTATCCCTAAACACAGAGTTACCATATGACCTGGCAATTCCACTCCTAAATATATGTATATACCCAAGAAAAACAGAAACAGATGTCTACACAAAAATCTGTATATGAATGTTCATAGCAACATTATTTACAATAGCTAAAAAGTAGAAACAACCCAATGTCTATCAACTTGATGAACAGATAATATAATGTGGTATACACATACAATAGAATATTATTTGCTCATAAAAAGAAAGTAAGTACTGATAACATTCTACAGCGTGAATAAGCCTGGAAAACATTATGCTATAATAGGAAAGCAGTCAGCCACAAAGTCCACATCTTACATGATTCCATTTATATGAAATATCCAGAACAGGCAAATCCATAGAGACAAAAAATAATGTTAGTGGTCACCAGGAAGGAAGGGAATGGGGTGTGACTGCTAATGGGTATGGAGTTTCTTTTTAGGGTGATGAAAACATTCTTGAATTAGATGATGATAATTATTGCACAACTCTGTATGTATACTGAAAAACACTGAATTGTATATTTTAAAAAGGATGATTTTGGTGAAGCCGGGATGGCTCAGCAGGTTAAGCACTAGCCTTGCAGCACCAGGGTCCGAGAATGGAGTCCTGGCCCTGGCCTGTGTGGACCCATGTGCTGAACTGGGGTGTGCTTCCCATGAGGGAGATCCCTAGTTCAGTTCTCACTGTGGAGAGATTCCTATGTGTGGAAGGCCCCCAGTTGGCCCCCAGCTCACGGGGACGTGCCTCCCATGCAGGAGGCCCCTGGCCAGTTCCCACCCTGTGCAGCCCCCTTGCACCTGTGTGGAATGAAATTGTGTAGAAAACTGATGATGTACAACTATGGAGACTGTTCTCGGCCCTCCCCCTTCTCTCTGTCAAAAGCAAAATAAATCTTAAAAAAAAAAAAAAGGATGATTTTGTGGCATGCAAATTAGATCTCAATAAACCTGTTATAAAAAAAAGCAAAACAGGGGAAGCCGGGATGGCTCAGTGGGTTAAGCGCTCACTTTGCAGCGCCGGGGACCGAGGATCGAATCCCGGCCCCGGCCCGTGCGGAACCATATGCTGAACTGGGAGCTCCCCCAGTTCAGTTCTCTCTCTCTCTCTCTCTCTCTCTCTCCCTCTCTCTCTCTGTCAAAAACCATTTAAAATAAATAAATAAATAAATATTTAAAAAAAAAAGCAAAACAAACAAACAAAATGTCCTTTGAGAACAGGAGAAATCAGTTAAGTCAGGAGAGGGGGTCCTGGGAAGTCCAGCCCTCACCGGGGGCCAGCCCTGCTCAGCCCCCCCCTATCTTCAGCTCCACAGGAGGAAGGAGCTCCAGAGCACCCTCTCGCCTCCCGCTCCAGTCTCCTCCACCAGAAATCTGCACTGAGCCCTTTCAGCCCTGCTCCCCAGGAAACTCAGGCCTTCCTGCGCCCATCACTCTTCTCTGGCCCATTTGCTCCTGCCATGATATTCGTGTTTTGTCTCCCCAGGTCTCTTTCTGTTGACTTTTCTGTATCTTCTGAGGTCTATGCTCTACCTGCAATGCCCTGTCTGCAAACTAAGCCTGCCCTTAGGGGAAGGTCCCTCTTTAGACTGTAAGCTTGTCCTGCCCTGGGTACCACAAGGGATGGAATGTGCATCATGAAGAGGATCACAGTGAGGCTCTCCACACCCAGCTGACAGTAAGGAGGGCTGCCCTCTCCCAGGGCCTGAGCACCCACCCCAGACATGGTGTACAAGTATAGATCCAGGCCACGCAGGTCAAGAAGGAAGGCAGCTTCCTCCCTTCTGCCTTTGGGTCAAATGAGAACTGATGGAGGGAGAGCACACAGTGCCCAGCTAGGGACAGTACCCTTGGTGGCTTACCTGACGGTGGTTCCTGATGAAGCCTCCTGACCAGCATGGGAGGCAGGCCCACTCTGTGCAGGGTGTACCAGGCTGCCCCCTCCCCCACAGTCTGGGGGAGAGGACCAAGGTTAGGGTGAGGGGTGTTATGCTACCTCAGGCCTCATCTCAGCAGGGGGATCAGCCTCCAAATCTTTCACATAGGAAAAGAACCCCAATGGAGGGAACAGGACAGCTCTGGTCACTGAAGGGGGATATCTGGGCCTTGGGCCAAATGTCCACATTCTAGGCATGAGGCTGCCTCCATGAATCTTCATGGTTTCATCATAGGATGCTGCCTCAGGAAGCCACCTCTGGGAAAACTATCCCAGGTTCCAAAGTGCTTCCAAAGTCCTATGGGGCCTGGGGCTGACAGGACCACTCGGGGGCAAGGGGTGGCCGGCACTCTTCACTTTACACCGCCATGGCATTCTCACCAACAGCTCCTCTGGGAAGCACAGTGGTGTCCAGCTGGCCAACACGTGAAAACGTTTCCTTCCACTGGAGTTTGCAGCAAAGGACCGGGGGGATGCTTTGGACCCTCACTTATGTGTGAGGAAGCTGAAGTTCAGAGGGGCTAAGTGGTTTGCTGGGGGTCACACACAGTGGGCTGTATAGCAGCACTGACTTGAGATCTCACTGTTGGGAGATGGCAGAGCAGGGCTGGAATCCAAAGCCCATGCATATTCCTTCTCCCAAAAGTCAAGAGGAAGCCAGCTCTGTACTAAGTTGTCATACTCCATGCAGCTGCTGTTGAAGAATTTTAAAGATTTCAAGTCTGCACGTGTCTGGGCTGATGCTACAGGGGTTTCTCTCCTTTGCGGGGAGGGAATCCAAAACCTTTACCCTGGAAGGGAAGGCAGACCTCCCGGGAGTGTGGGCCACAGGGGACTGTGTAGTCCTAAGCCAGGCAGGTGTCCAGGCCCTGGGCAGCCAGGCAGGCATGGTCATACCCTGATGCCTCTGAAGGTCAGCTCACCAGAGGCCAGGCCTCTGAAGTGGGGTCGGTCTGGTGGGACTGAGTCCTTAATCTGTGGAATATGATGCTAACTCCAGGGAGACAGTGTCAGAACTGAGTTAAATTGTAGGACACCCAGTCGTTGACCTCTGAGAATTGGAAAACTATTTGGTGGTGTTGAAAAATGCTCCAGAGTAACCCAGCAGTCTTAATATGTACATCTGTCCTCTTGCTGGGATGAAAGGAATCCGTATGATTCTCTCTGCTCTGCTCCTGACCTCCTTTACCTGGTAACTCATTCATTCATTCACTATTCACTCAACAAATATTTACTAAGTATCAACTACTAGGGGCTATCCCCTAACACCTGTATTTTGATAAGAATTATACCAACACTGATGATTTTTCATCAAGAAAGTAGTTCTTAATAGCTACATTAACTCAATGTGATCCCTTAAGCCAATTTCCTATTCTCTAGTGTTAAACCACTTCTTTCCTCTCCCATTGAATAATTTTCATTGGGATCAATTGTTTTTAACTTTAACTGACTACATAATTGGTTTATGATCAGTATTTGGCTCATATTAAATCTTACAAATCAGTTTTTGCCACTGTTGAGATTTCTTTTGTGGCAATTATTTCTACCAGAAAATATTTTCTGAACCCGTTTCTGCAGATCAAAATTTTATCAGGAAGACTGGATTCTTCTGTCAATTTTTAGTCAATAATATTTTATCAGGTGCAGCTTTAGCTGTTGTGATTTGCTTTGTCTTAATTATTTAAACAAATTTCAATTTTTTTCTAGATCTTTTCTTTTTTGGCATTTTCAATAATACTAATAGATGGCATTCTCATGTGTAAGGCATATTTTAGCACTAATCTGATAGAGCAATCTGAGGATCAAAGAGTAGTGTGAAGACATCACTGGAGCAAAAAGGCAGGTCAGAACATTACATGCTGCATTTGGGCTGAGCACCAGGTTGGAACCCGGGGCCTAAGGGAGCCCTGCCTAACCGCCCCCCCCCCCGCCCCACGCCCCCCAGGGCCCTAGCCCCTGCCAAGATGCCCTTGCAGATAGGGAACAGCTTCTGCCTGAGGTGGGAGCAGCTGCCTACAAGAAACAGCCTCTGATTAATAGGCAAAAAGATGGGATACAGCCCTCGCATCCCATACCAAGCTGGATGTAGCCTTTGTGGGACCCCAGACTTTTCTACTCAAAGCACCTCAGAGTAAATACTTCCTGGTGCCTTAGTTTCCACACCATAAAAAGAGGTAATTGACCAGGGTCCTCTCGGGCCTGAAGCTGTGACTTCTGTCACTGGGTGCCAGGCTTTAGGCCTACTACAGGGGTCCTCTCTGCCTCCTAGTTAAGGCTCTGCCTGGAAATATCCAGGGATGGGTTAATCCACCTAGATTCAAAGATGGCCCACAAATGCTCTCACCTGGTATCTACTTCTGCTAACCTCAGAAGAACAAAAAAAGACCAAAAAAAAAAAAAATTCAGGTGGTTTCTTTCTCTGGCCTTGGCCTCACCATAACCATTACCCACCAACAGTCATGTCTCCATACATACAAGTAGTTCCATGCAGGAGGCATGAGCAGCCAGTGACCCTGAAATATAAGGGTAAACCTAGACCCCAAGAGGGGAAGAGGCCTGCCCAGGGACATATGGTGAGCAGGTGGCAGAGCCAGGCAGTGGCTGCAGGAGTTCTGCCTCCCAGCTCTGTGTTTCAGTCCACTGGAGAGTTTCCTTAAGCCCTGCTCCCATGCAAGGCACTGCTCATGTGGCCTCTGCCCAGGCCACCTCAAAGATGCTGGCTCCATCATACCTGACTACAGTCAGGGAGGGGTTGAGGCCCTCAGTCCAATAGCTGCAGGGAGGTTGGCTCAGGAAGGGACCACCGTCACTCCCTGTAAGAGTATGGCAAACACTGAGTGAGAAGAGAAGCCCTGGGATAATGGGCAGTTGCTTTGCAAGCTCCTACTGGCCTCAGCAAACTTACCATCTGTGAAAAAAGAAATTCAGCATCTCTCACCCTCAGGCCTGGTCCTGGTGTGTATGTGTTTACAGTCAGTGACATCCTCTCTCACCACCAGGGCCAGGGAAGACCAGGCAGTGTCTTTACCACCACCTTTCCAGGCCTGTGGCAGACAGAGGCCTGGTCCTCACCTGAACTCTGCCACATACCAACTTGCTGGGCTATCTCGGGGAAGTGTCTTTCCCTCTCTGGGCACAACCTATTCTTCTGCAAAATAGAGCTAGTATTTGATCTCCCAGCATACCAAGAGTGCTGTAAAGAATAAATGAAAGGCTCTGAGACATCCCTGGCATAAGGTGACAAAAAGCAGAGGCATTGGGCCTCTCAGGGATGGGGCTAGCGATTCAGTCCTTTTGGGAACAGTTAAACTATTAAACACCTGGGGCCTGAGATGCTGTTCCAAAAGCTGACCTCATAATTTCTAAGATTCTCTGTTTCCTGGTCTTCATGATCTTGTATAATCCACCCCCCATTCCCCACCCACCTACTTCCTTGAATGTGAGCTGGACCTAGTGACTTGCTCCCAAGAAAGAAAATCCAGCCAAAGTGATGGAATGTCACATCTGTGATTAGATGTGTCGCAGCTTATAAAAGACTGTGACAGCCTACTTGCTAGCAGACACTCTCTTAATGGCTTTAAGGAAGCAAACCCACATGGCACAGACCTGAGGGCAGCTACCAATCCACAGTCAGCGAGAAGTGGAGGCCTCCGTCCATCAGCACACGAGGAACTGGATCCTGCCAACCACCAACTGAGTGAGCTTGAAAGCTCAATTCCCAGCTGAGGCTTGAGATGAGACCACAACCTGGGCCAACCCCTCAATTATGGTCTGAGGGACCCTAGCACAGGACCGAGCTAAGCTCTTCCCCAACTCCTGACCCACAGAAACTCTGAAATAATAAATGAGTGTTGTTTTAAGCTGTTAAGCTGCGATTTGTTACAGAGCAACAGATGACTAATATACCGCCTCACTGGTCTACATACACATACAAAGGAGAGACATTCCTCAGGCCAGAGAGAAGGGTTCGTGCAGACAGATCTCAGCCTACCACCCATGGGGTTGCGAGCTTCTCTCTGGAGCCCAGTCCTTGCTAAAGTGTTGGATATCTGGGGCCTCCGATGCTCTTTCTGCTGTGAAGTGTTATGAGCAGGGGAGCCCAGGGCCAGAGCCTGCTCTCCAGCCTGCCCTAGCCAGGCCCCCTGCTCTCCGCTGGGCTGACCCATGTCCTCATGACACCATAGCTCTGGGGTCTTTCTGAAGAGCAAACCCACCAGGTCTCTGAGCCCGAGGCACATCTGGAGCAGAGTAAGCGTTCCAAAACACGTCAACTTCCATTTCTCCCCTGCTCCTCACCAAAACCCTAGGAAGATTAGGGAAACTGCATCAACCACCTACAAGACCATCAAGAACTTCACTGATGAAGAATCAACAGACTTTAAAGGTGGTCACAGTCATGTTCATTCAACTAGTCAGAATTACTATTACAATTTACTATTAAGAATTACTATGTGGCAGAGGTGGTATTTGAACTGAGTCTATCTGACTCAAAGCCCACTTTAGTTCCACTTGTTTTACAAATAGAACAACTCAGAAACGAAGAGTTCAAGCATTCTGGTGGCAACCATTGGCAGCTCCCACATAACCCTTCCTAGACAATCTGTCACCAGGGGTCATTTTAAAAGATTCAGGTGAGAGGAAAGACAGGAGGGAGCAGGTGTCAACTGTGGGCGCTAGGTACTGAAGCCAGAACTGCTCCCACTTATCTGAGTAGAGCGGGTCTCCCTCCCCTTCTCTAGCAAGTCATTGTAGCAGCCGGCAAAGCTGAATTATTAACGCTCCCTTCTGGGGAACCACAGATTTCTCTCCACTGAGAATCAGAGCAGAAGGACGGCTGCTCCTGCCACACAATATTAAAATGTCAGGAGTTTAAGGCCTGCGTTGGTTGAGTCATAAGTTATCAGCACACAGTGAGGGCCGACAGAATGCTTCCCTTAAATTATTAAGCAGAAAGCGTCAGACTGTAATATTTTGCTAAACCAAAGTACAGACACAGACAAAGATGTCATTTCAATATTTGAAACCAGCAAGTTTAATTTAAAATAAGAGCAAACCAATAAGCTCAGAACATAGCAGTGTATGAGAGGAAAATTACTCTGTGAGAGGAAAAAAAGTGGAAGGACTTAAGAAATTTATAAAAGTAATCTCCAAGTGGAAATTAGAAACCAAGGCCTAGAAACAGAATAACACAAAAGAAATATTACTGTCCACTTTCTAAATCAATATAACACTGCTCCACGCCGGAATTACCATGGTAACTCAAGTAAAAAGAATCAAGCAATTCTTATTATTTCAAAATAAAATCACAGCCTGAAGCCCGGGTTTTATTACAACCACTGATAGATCGCTGGCTTGTATTTATCTGAAATATTGCTTTTCAATCAGCTGGTTTATGAATGTACACAGGCCTCTCATCAGCCCACTTACCATGCCATTTTGAGGTGAGGGGCTAACCAATTAATGGAGTCCCACCTGGCTGCATCTGCATATATGCCCAGGTTTAAGGCAGATCTGGTAACCACAGAGCTTCACACCCCTTCCAACCGTCTAGTGGCTTTGCAGGACAGAGTGGAAAAGCCAGAGAAGGCAGTGGGGGCCGACCTTCTCGTGGGCCCCTCCACCTGCCCATGGAGAAGTGGGCCAGGTCTCGGATGGCAGCCCCTGACAAAGCCCCCAACAGTGAGCCTCCTCTCCCATCCCCAAATCATCCTCTTTCTGACTCCACCACCTGTCCTGGGAACTCTCCCTGCACGTCCTTCTATCCCGTCCCCAAGTGTGCCCGATGGAACCGGGAGCCAGCAGGATGGCTCTACAGTCAGATGGCCAGGCTCACAGCCTAACTCTGGACTTGTGAGCTGTAGGGCCTGTGACCACCGCACAGCCCTTTATATAGCAGTTTTCTCATCTGTAAAATGAGGATCATAATACTAGCTTTTCTCTAAGGTGGTTAAGGGTATTAAGTGAGAGCATATGTGAAAGATGCTTTGGTGAATTAAGTACAGAAACGACCCCAATTCTTCATACCTCCTAGTATATACACTCATGGCAATGCAACTTTTCACCTCCTCCCTTCAAATGTAGAATCTGTTTCTCATCCCTTAAACTGAAGTTGGCCTGGTGATTTATTTTGGCCAATAGAATGTGGCAAAAATGACAACATTCCAGAGCCAAACCTAGGCCTCAAGAAGCCTTGTGTGCATTCACTCTCCCTCCTGGGCCTATAAGAGCCTGCTGGGTGATGAGGGACAGGCAATGCTGTCACTCACTGCATCCAGCCGATCAGCCACCTGCAGCCATGAGTGAGACCCCAAAACTGCTCAGCCCAGCTCAGCCTCAATCACTGACCCACAGATTCAAGAGCTAAATATATGTTTGTTGTTTTGAGCTACCAAATGTTGGGGTGGTTAGTCACGCAGCAAAAACTAACCGATACATACATGCATAGCACAATACCTCAATTTTAAGTAAGGACTCTGTAAAATGATAGCTATGGTGTTTTTTATAACACCTAAAGACCAAGAGTCTAAGAGATCATACTGTAACTGCACAGAGAGCAATGTCACTTCACACAGGCATGAGGCTTCCTGGCTTAGCAAGTGTGTACATGGTCATTAGGTGCCAGCTCAAGGTTGCTCCCATTGAAGAGATATGCAAACCAAGGCTCAGTATGTTGTCTGATGTCACATAGCAGTCGGCTGGGACTACAGTCCAGGTCTCCTGAAGCATGCCAGAAGTCTACACCTAAAGACAGCAGGCCACTCAACAAAGCCGAGTTAGGAAGGGGCAGGAGGTAGAAGCTAGGGGCCCAATCTGCCCCTGCTACCTGGTATAGCCTTCTTACCCCTCTCACAGCATCTGTTTTGAACTTGCTCCAGTTGTGTCAGCTACTATGGGCTCCCACTTTAGATAGAACACAAAATAAACAGACTCCTACCAATGAGAGACAAGCTTGTTGTTCAGTTGGGTGGATGTGACTCTGACCATGGGCTGAAATGGTCTGTAGGCTTTGGCTACCTATAGGCTCTGCAAAGCCAGCCAAAGAGGAAGGGGCATGCCAGGCCAGGGGAAGCATGAGCAAGGGTACAGAGGGACAGGCTGGGTGCCCATGGCACACAAAACCAGACCTGCACAGCTTAGCATGGCAGCAGGTCTCGGGCAGAATGCCAGGGTATCAGAAGATGGGTCAGCTGGTTGTAATGAGCACCAAGAGAAAAACGGGAGGTAGGATAGGAGAATGGTGGTTGCAGGACAGAAAGCAATGGGGTCCAGAGTCACGGCTGAATGCAATCCAGTGGTGTTCTGATAAAAACCCAACCACTGGCTCTCCAGAAGTAAGTCTTAATTTGTAGTATTTGCCAGTTTCCATGGTGTTAATACTTCCACCATCGCTGATTTCAAGCTACCAATGGGATGTCACTGAACTCCGAGTTGGGAAGAAACATGCAAAATCAGCTCTTATAAGTCAGTGCAAGTTAACTCCACTGGTGTCCTACCTTGAGCATAGACCTGCCAGGAAAACTCACCCTTAGCAGCACCATAAAGAATTAAGCCTGAGGGTGGAAGGCGGCTGAGTGCCTCAGTGTCCTTTCATTCCAGGCAGGGTGGGTAGGCAGGAGGGGCTGTGTGTCATACGCAGGTCGGGGGCTTCTCCTGTCCATGAAAGCCCAGGTCAGGTTAGCACCCATCAGCACCTGCCATGACGACCTACATCAGAGGACAGAACCACATCCACTGGGCTATGACTGGGCTGACCAGGCACATGGCGCCAGTCCTTCTGGTGATGTTCCTCCTCCTCAGCTCTCTGTCACCCAGCTTCATCACACTCAGAGCCATGGCAGAGGGCATGGAAGCTGGGCATAGAGCCCAGGAAGATGCTGAAGCTCTGTGCTGTAACTCCTAACATAACTTTGGGTAACTCTCTTGTCCCCTTTGTGCCTCAACTGTACCTGTAAAGGCTTGCAAAGCGCAACCCTGGAGGCTTCTTCCCACAATGCTAACCACCTTGGAAATCTGGACATGGCGAGCAGTGCCGTCAGGCAGCCTCCTGGACTGCAGTGATTGATGGCCATGACCAACTGCAAGATGGAGGTGCTGGTCCAGTGCCCAGAAGTGAACGAGGCACCAAACTGGGCACACGACTATTTCAGATCATACTGTAGCTGTGCAGAGAGCAATGTCAGCTCACACTGGCATGAGCCTTCCTGGTTTATCATTATTTCATTTAATCCTGATCATCCAGCCAGTTAGATGTGGTTGTTCTCATGGTAGAGATGAGAAGGTATAGAGTCAAAGCAAACTCAATGTTGGGTTGGCATGGAACACAAGGTTTTGGTCATATTGGCCCTGCATAGTTTAACAGGATGGTAAAGTGGCATCTGGTCCAACAGTACCTGGCACACTGGAGTACCTATGCCCCTTTCTTCACCTTCTTTTCTACATCTTTCCAATCTTCCTAACAGACATTCCTGGGAGGCTCTGTGGCCCCAGAGAGGGATCTGAACATTCTTAGCCTCCTGGCTAGTTGGGGTCAGCTCTGCCCTGGATGGGATAGAGCTCTAAAGGGGCCCACCTCTGCTAAGGACCCCAGCATGGCTTGAGTCACTCCCTCACCAGCCTCCCCTACCACCACAGCCCTGCCTTCTGCTCAAAGAAGGCCCAGCCCGTCCACCCACAGCCATTTCCCAACCCCACAGCCTTGCGCCAGCTGCCCAGCTGTGCCAAGTCTGAGCCTGGTGTCTCCTTTGCTCATGACCACAGAGGGTCAGCTGCCAGGAAAGAGAAAGAGAGACCAAAATAGACCTTTTCCTGATCCTGCTCACACATGGGGCCTATTGAGAGGCTCCTTAAATGGAAGCAGGTGGTGCAGTCACCTGATCTGACTTGGGGACACAGGGTGGGGTGGGAAATCCATTCTCTGGAGGGATGAGAGACAGGCCCTGGCTCTAGAAAAATGCACATTTCCACATGCTAAAAGCATCTTTGTGGGGTATGTTCAGAGGGAGAGAGACAGCAAAAGAGAAAGGCAGCTCTCACGGCCACGGAGGCCAAATGAGTAGTCAAGCCAGCACCGAGCCCGACCGGCATGCAAAGGGTGAAGCTTTTAGGCAAGCAGCAGCCAGTGATCTCAGCTTCCCCCAGTCCTAATGCTCCTGAAAGGCTCTCTCCCACTCCCTGTAATTGGGCATCAGTAGTTAATGCAGTATTGACTGCATTACACGCTCCCATGCCTTCCCTTGCTAATGCCAATTGCATCACCTTGTACAGTCACTGGCATGCTTAGCCAATAGCCGTTAAAAGCAATCCAAATCATGAATCACATGGGAAACTTTTAGCAAGACACTGCCATCCAAGGAGACAATTTACAGTTGAGTTAATCTGGGTACATTAGTGAGACATGGATTCTGGACGACAGACCAATTTATGTTGTTTCCCTGTCCCCCTTAGTGATCCATATGGGGCAAATGAATGGAAGAACAGGGACCAGAGAGAAGCACCTGCTTCTTAACCCAAGGCTCCTTGAGGGGGTGGGGGAGACCTACATTTATAGACTCTCTACCTAGCTGAGTTTGGGCAGGAAGGGGAAATGGCTGTTATGTGTTGCTCAAGATCTGTGATGCCCTGTCCCCAGCAGCAAAGAGGTGGCTGCTGCTTGGGCTGGTAGATTCAGATGGAGACCCTCCCCTACTAAGCACAGGGTGCATGCCAGGCCTGGTCTACACCCTGCCAGCCTCACAAGGCCCTTCCCAGGCCTTAGTAGGTAGCAGTACCTGCTAGAATCCACCTTCCTGTCAACGGGCTGGGGTCTCTGCCATAGGAGAGCATCAGGGCCCACTTCCTGCCTCCACTCAGAATCCTGGAAGGTCCTGGACCCACTCTGCAGCCCAGAGCATGATGGGATATCCCAGGATGTCCTGCTGGTCAGCACCCAAGCACAGCCAAGAGCCTACCCTGGAGGATCAACGAGTCACTGTGGAGGCCACACTCACAGCTGTCATTAACAATTGAAGACTCGCTGTCTGGGCCTCCTCAGGCAGGCTCCACTCTCCTTAGGCATTTTTCCTGATTGAAAATGCTCTAGGAATCATGGCTGGCACTTAGTTTCACAACCAGCCTGCTGCTTCCTGTGTTGCCCAGCCTTCCCTGCTGGGCCCTTACAGAGGCAGCTTTACACCCAGAACCACCCTTCTACAGCATGCACCTGGGGATACCACAGCACCCCCAAGGGGGTAACCTCAGTATCCTCTCTCACCCAACACCCCACAATCCAAGACTCCACTGTTCTTGGGGTCACTTGGACCTCTGCTTTCTGCCCCTACTCAAGGACCTCTTCTCCAATAACCTGAGGGCTAATTTGACTCCGTGCTCCCTTTGCTCCCCTGGGACCGCACTCGTCCCCAGAAAGCCATAGCCTGGTGTCAGTCCAAGCACAGGTGCCAGAAGAAAAAGGGCTGTTTCTCTGGGAAAGTTGAAGCTGGGCTCCCTTTGCTAACAGGGAGGCCTGATGGCATTTAGAAAGCCCGGACCCTGAGTTCCAGTAAAGTGGAAATGGCTAGGCCAAGAGCAAGCATCCAAACGAAAGCAATTAATCTTAAAACCCGAAGTTTAACCATTTGCAAAACAGATCTTTCCTTTCTGTGTTGGCCCTTCACTGCTCGACCTAATGGATTACTTTATTAATAATGCACTGTGCTTAAAAGCAAAAAAAAAAAAAAATTTTTTCTGACGATTCAATACTTCAGAAAGTCTCTTAAACCCGTTGCTACGGCAAAGCGATTGATATTTTATTATCTTTCAGAAGTGCAACATGAAAGCCCAGCAGCCCAGCAGAGCAAGAGCTTTGGTCCGCGGCAGCTGGCGGACCTGATTTCAGCCAGAGGAGCCCCAGCCCCTTCCGACAAGACGCTCTCAGGTGGAGAAAAGGCATTGGGGGTGGTTAATAAGAGCCCTGAGTCCCTGCTGCAGCCAGACAAAGGGTGCAGGCTGCAGCCCCTTGGAACACACTCCTTGGAGGCCCTAGGGGCCAACACTGCCACCTCGCCCAGATGGCCACCTGCTGGCATACTTGTGTGCTCGAAGAAATTTGGCAGCAGATTTAGAGGGGTGAGTGAGTAGATCCAGAGCCTTTCTCCCTCCCCCAATTAAAGGTGCCAACTTCAAGGTTTCCTGGAACCAGGTGAGGCCAGACTCTAATGGGGAATGGAAGGTGGGTTTATGAACAGAAAGGTTACTTTTGGAGGACAGCACTGGGCTGGGCAAGACAAGAGTCCAGTGGCCCCCAGGGCTCCAGCGGTCTGCCTTCCTTGTGCTGTCGTGGGCCCCAGAGCGCAGGGGTATCGACTGCAGTGGGCACCCTATTGTTTAGATTGGACAAGGTGGAGGACTGATGGGCATCATGTGCTCTCCACCACAAATCTGCTGGAGGCTGGGGGAAACACATATGCCTGGGGTCTTTGAGATGCACTGCGGGCTGGAGGCGGGACACTGGCTGAAAGGACCTCCAGAGAGCCCTTCCTACTCAGGGCTCATCTGAAAGCCTTCAGTCTCAGAGCTGGAAGCACTCTGGGATGCCTGCACAGAGAGCTCCAAGACTTAGGGCTGTGGTGATGGGGTCATCTTGCTGGCATGAGACTGGTCTCCCTGCCTGAGGCCTCCCATGTATGGGCCTGGGTCTTCTGGATTTCGTAGCCCCAATAACTGTGGCTAAAGACATACTCTAATGTCCACACACTCCCCACAGTGAGAGTACTCCCAAACCCCAAGGCAGGACACTGCACTGGCTGCTCCAAGCGGTGTCTAAGAGGGAAAGTGAAGACTAGAGATGAGCATGGCTGGTCTGAGATAACACAGGAGTTAGTGTGATAGAAGGAGCTACATCAAGACCTCCTTCTTCCCTGTCTGGCCTGAGCCCAGACCCCTTCTCCTTTCATTCTGTACACAACTGCACTAACCCAGTCCTCTGATGGCCCACACGGGGCTCCAGGTGAGGGGTCCCTACAGAGAGAAGAGTATACTGGATGGGTGTCAAGTCACAGCTAGATCCTGGCAAATGAATTCTTTTAGCCAAAAGCATTTAAATTTAGTTTCCTCTTCCTCTCTGACTGTACATATACCAAGGAACGGCCTTCATGGGTTTACCAGCCATAGGACTCCCCCAAATGCCACCCTCAGGCCAGACACTTTAAATGCCCTTCCCTGCTGGAGGTCTCAGAAGTCAAGGCTCTAGAGACTAGGGGCATCAGCACATGGTAGCAGCAAATTGAACATCCTGTGTGACCTCAATCAACTCACTTCATTTCAAATGTTCACCAAATGACTATGTCAATAGCACCACTGACCTGGTGGGCACAGGGCACAGACCCAGCAGAGACTCACTAGGACAGAGGATGGCCACACCAGTCACTCTAACAGGATTCCCATGGACTCACAGAAAATCCACCTTCTGTTTCTTCCCAGTAGAAGGCAGGTGGTAGCTGGGGCACATCTCCCTACAACACTAGCAAACGGAGAAACCCTCACCTATAGAGCAGGAGCCTGGGACAGCCAGGGAACCACCATTCTCCTAACCCTGGGGTGTACTCTTGGGTCACAGGGCACCCACTTGGTTTTACACTTGAGGGGCCTGGGTTCCCCCACCTCTCCTGTACAAACCAGGACCCTTACTGCAGGGCATCCCCAATCAGGAAGGCTCCTGGGTATGTGTGACCCACCACCTGCTAGGGGCCTCTAGCAAATGGGCGTCTCTGTCCTGACCTTTAAGGTGCCCTGAGGGCTCTTGGCCAGGGCAAGTCCATGCCACTCTCCCCAGCAGCTTCTGAGCTGCCACTGGCCATTAGCGGGGCACTTTCCCCTGCTGAGCCAAACTCCCGCCTCCATGCCCAGGACACAGGGAGACAGTGGTCCAGCGCAGGAGGCGTCTGTCATTCTCACCCAGTCACACACGCGGCAGCTGTCTCCCTGAGGGTCCGGTCGGCCTTTTCTTTGCCGGCCTGGCACAGCGGGGCAGGCGTCGTCTTCCCGCGCGCAGCTCGCGGCAAGCCCTGGAGTCTCCCAAAGCCACTGATGTGCCCGGCGCTCAGCGGCTCTTGGGGTTATGCGGCGGCGCGAGGGTGATGGCTGCGGTGAGACCAGCGGCCGCAAAGACAAAACGCTCTGAGCGAACCGCTGTTCCGCGGATCGGAGGGGAGACGGAGCCTCCCTGCGGCCCAGAGAGCATCACCCAGCCAGCGTGCAGCTCGCCTGCCCGCCTCCAGGACCCCAGCGGCGCGCAGCCCGCGGCTCACTCAGTCCCCCCACTCCCCGCCCCCGGGCCCCAGTGCCCCCGGCCCCAGCCCCCCGCCTGCAGCCCTCCTGGCAATCCCAGCACCGCCCGGCAGGTGCGCGCCCGTGTCCCGGCGTGCGTTCCCACGCGCCGCGGCGAGGGGCCGGGGGAGCTGGGTGTCGGGACCCCTGCCTGCCACCTACCGTCCTCCTTGTCCAGCACCATCATCTCGGGCGCTCCGTGTCCGGCGGAGCTCGGTTCGGCGAGAAGGGCGCCGACTCCAGGCGCGCTTCGGTGGGGCGGCCGGTCCTCGGGCAACGAGCGGGCTCTAATTACCCGCTTGTCCGGCTCTTAACCTAGATTGCACTCAGTTAGAATTACATTCAAGAGTGAAGCACTTCGCTGATACAAAAGCAGTCTCACCTACTTCTGTGCGTCAGAATTGCAAGGAACTACGAACTGCAATTGGGAGAAGGAGAGAGGGGCGGGAAGATGAGAGAGAGAGAGAGAGAGAGAGAGAGAGAGAGAGAGAGAGAGAGAGAGAGAGAATCAGAGTCGTTTCTTTGATTCTCACCTTCTAAATGGCTCAATTTGCCCAGTATAATCTGTCTTAATGTAACTGCATTTGATAGCTCATAACCCTGGCTCTGGCAACGACACAGCTTTCAGCCTCATAAAGTGTTTTCACCTCGGATTTAATCTGAATCTCAATCTAAAATTATATTCAAAGAGATGGGGGGATCTCGGCGGCTGTCTCCTGCTGCCTTTCTCCCTCAATGTATGAGGTTTGCACTCCTGCTACTGAATAAATGCACACATTTCCCGAAGCCCCCCTCCCTCCCGGGTTAATGGGGAGTGGAGACGCGTGGCTTCCCGGCTCCGCAGCGCCACCTGGAGGCCGCCCGGCGCCAGCTCGGCGTGGGGCTCAGCTCGGGACCCAGGGTTCTCATCTCTGAGATTTGTCTGGTGGACCACGGGTCTGTCACTCCCAGTCTCTCGGCCTTGATTTCTGCTCCCCTCCCAGCCAAGAATTCGTTCTCTGACCTCCTTCCCTCCCTTTCTACGTGCTCCGCCCCTGAGGTTTATGATTGTTTCCTGGATTGTTTGACAAAGTTAACACTTGCAGGACACAAAATCTCCCATCACGAGTCTCACAGGACTGACCACCTTTACCTCAGTAGTCCTCCCAAAGCATCCTGATTCCACAGAGAGCAGGGTAATCACAACAGGGCCTTCCCATTCCTTGTTTCACAACTATTTATTGAGCACATATTATGCTGCAAACACATATTCTACGGAACTGGCGATACAGCCGTGAACAAAGCAGAGTCCTGTTATTCTGAACTTGATAATTCTTGCTCTGTAACTCAGGAGGCAGGGAGGGTGACAGTGTCCTGCTCCTCTCTTCCTGAACCCTGCTTCTCCCCAGCGCCCTGGGGCTGAGACCTAGATGTCTACTCCAGGAAGGTCATTCATAATAATCAAGAGCGTTTTTTCCTTCTTGGAAGTACAAAGTTCCAGGGTGGCATGGAAATCTGAATGATTTAGATCCAGCCCAAGCAGGGCTCCAGACACATGTGTCAGAGGCTGAATTCCAGTGGTCACTTCTGAGGACTAGGCCCAGGCCAGGAGAAGGATGCTGGAGGGCAAAGGGCCGCGGTGGGATTTCACTCCATCTCTATTACCAGCAGTAGACCTTAGCGAGTCACTTTCTCTCTCTGGGCCTCAGTTTCCCTGTTGGTGAAATGAGATGCCTGCTCTTCTATCTCCAAGGTTGCTGTGGGGATCAGATGAAATAATGTACATGAATGTGCTTTGTAAACTGTGGCACCCTGACAATGAGAGGGTTTTCTGGATACAAAGGAGACATGGAGGCCAGGCCATGCCCCTCAAGCCCTGGGAAGCCCAGTACAGGGTGCTTGACAGGGGTGGGGAGTGGGGAGCTGGAGTGGTGCTGAGCCCATCTTCCTCTATCTAGGTGGGGAAGTCTGGCTCTGAGAAAACAGGAGAGAGGCCGCTTCTAATGAGATGCCTCATCTGCAGCTCAGAGGGTTTCGCTTTCCCCTTCATCTTGAATACTTAATCCTAATAGTCCTTGAGTGTATTCGATGTTAAATATATCATTTTGCTCAGCCTGACTGTCCTTTAGGACTATGAGCTTGATCTCTCCCCTGCCACTGCAGCCAGAGCTGTAGGCATCCTGAGGGTCTGCGGAAGGCTTTGGCCCTGCTGCCACCAGCCCATTTAGTGCCAGCCCTTTGCCCCAGCCTGGGCTGGGGGCCAGTGTAACAAGCAATGGGCTGACAGGCTGGCAAGGGGCAGCTTCTTGCCATAGATGCCTGGAGGCATTCACTGCACAAGGGCTGCAGCGTCACTCCTGACCTCTAGGGCTGCTTCTCCTCACTTTCAGGATCTGACCCTGACACCACAAACCAGGCCCTGACTAGCTGCGGCCACTTTCCCACTCTCTCTTGTCCATGTGCTGTGCTTAAAGCCTGTCTCTACACCAGCTCCCCCAGCCTCAAACATGCCCAAAAAGCCAGCATCCCTCTGGGTGGTCAGGGTCCCTGCACCCCAAATCCGGGACTGGAGCAGGCCTGGGGTCCTGAGCGATGGGCTACAGTAGCAGGTGTGTATGTCACCAGGGGATTAGTGCTGAGTGTGAAGAGTTGCTTGTGCCCACCGGTGGCTCTCTCTGCACCCCCTGTTGTGAGCATCATGCTTGCACACTGATCTAGAGAACAGCCTCCACAGAGGCCTTCCGGTTTAGAGAGCTAGGCAAGTCTTGGAGGGTTTGGGTGACTGGAGCTCCAGCCAGGAAGAAGCTGGCTGGGTTGGCAAAGACAGACACGAGCCTCACTCATCCTCCTTCTCAGCTCATGGGTAATGGCTGAGCAGGCAATTGCTGAGCATTGCCCATGCTCACCCCTACCCTAGCTGCCTCCAGGGCCACACCCACAACACCAGGGTGGAATGTTCAGATCCCCCGGGGCTGGGGGCGGTAGCCTGCACCTCACACATTCCACAGGTGATGAGCACATCCTCTAACCACACACTGCCAAGACTGCTCCAAAATGCCCTTGAGATGTCTCTGGGAACGGCAGAAGGAGGCCACTTGATCAGCCCCAAGGTTACGGTGAGGAGAAAGGGCATGACTGGCTGCCCTACAAATTTTGGGGCAGGTCAGGCAGTTTGTCACTGCACCTGGCAGGAAAGTCCTGAAGGGTTCCTGCATTGGGTTTGGGAAGGAGGCGTGGGAGACTTGGTGCCTGAGGGACTGGGCAGACCAGATATTCCAGAACTCTTCAATTGAGACTATCAGATGTGCCTCCCTCCGCCGGAGGGGCCTACTCCCAACATGGTGCAGTTGTGCCCAAGATGGGGTTACAAGCTGGCCTCACAGGTCAAGCTCAGAGAGGTATTCAAAGAGACAAGGGCCCCTTCCCTGTGGTCACCACAGTTGACAGGACAGAGTGACCCTGCAGACTTTGCACTACCATTAGGATGCTTGCTGGCCAAATTCAGACATCCTGCCCTGCCCCCTACTCACCCCAAAGCAGCCCAGGCATAGGAATTTGCAACCAGCTAGACTGCAGAAATGTAGTCAGCACACTTTTCCTCCTTTGGCTTCTGGAGCCCTGCACAGGCCTCCTAGGAGCTGCAGTTATAGTTCACTAGGCTTTGTGGAGGCCTAGACCAAATCCCCATCACAGAAAACGAGTCTCTTCCACTCTCCTTGTTGAAGGCCAACCCACCTCTAAACAACAGCTCTGAGAAGCTTGTGGATGTAAATGGACCAGTTTGCCCAGTACTGAACAGGTTCCCAGGATGCAGGACTTTCAGTGCTACAACCAGGACCATCCTGAACAAACCAGAACAGCTGATCACTACAGAGGGAGAAGGTAGGAAGGACAAGGGACTAGTAGAGCCAGAGAGAGAGGCCAAGCAGCCAGACCCTTCTCTGCAGACCATCAGTTAACTCCCAACCCCCGATTTCCCAGCCTCCTGCCTCAGCTTCCTCTCCCAGGAACAAAGGAACTGCTCCTGGGGATGGTCCATGGACTGGCAAGGCTGTGAGTTCACCTGAGAGACTGGCAGAATGGGAAGGTATGAGTTGGACCCAGGGCTGGATCCAGATTTTGTGAGAGCAAAACTTACTCAATTCGGGGTGGGGGGCTCTTTAAGAAAAGGAGTACAGGATTACCACTGAAAGACTGAAGCTTAGACTCCATGAGCTTCAAGGTAAATCCACCCAATGTTTTGATATATGGCCCACTTATCTACCCTAGCCAATGGGGTGCCTCCACACATGCTAGGCTGGGGAAACTGATGGTGAGTGCCCTCCCCAGCCCTGCCAGGGTGAAGCTATTTAGTTCCAGACCTAGGGACCCCAGGACTGTGCTGTTTTAACTGCACCCTTATCCCTAGGTTCTCTGGGCATCCCCCTGGGGGAGCCGTTTCACAGTCAGGGGGGACATGCGAACATCCAAGGAGGCTGGAACACTGAGGAGCAGTGAGCACTGTGGGGAAGCCCACCACTCGGATGGGACAGGCAACTCCCTATGCCTGCAAGCCGTCAAAAGCCAGTGAGAAAGTTCCCAGCCCGAGCGTGCGGGGCTAGCAGGCTCGGCTGGTGGCCTGTGCAATTTCCTAATCCCACTGAGGAACCGTGGGGGCTGAGTCTGGCACCCTCACCACACAGGCCCGTGCGCACATCCAGCCGCCGCTTCCGGGCGGGAAGCCGCTCAGCCGCCCGAGGCGCCGGGGTGGGCGCAGGGGGCGCTGCCACTGCTGCCCCTTCCTGCGTCCTGTGCCCCACATGTTTCTGGGCACCTACCGTCCTCTCGGTCCAACGCCATGGTCCTTTGGCGGCTCCAGCCCGGCCCGGGCCGAGGACTCGGAGGACGCACGACTCGGAGTGCGCCGCCACCCCTCGCGCTGCTCCGGCTGGCCCAGCGCGCGCGGGCTCCGCGCCCCCAGCGGACAGAGGCGGGCGGACGGGCCGGCGCTGGGAGCTCAGCCCCGAGGGCAGGCAGCGCAGGAGGGCGGGGGCGCGTGGGGATCGCGGGGCAGCGCGAGTGGCCGCTGCCCGGAGTGGCCGGACACGGAGCCGTGCGCGGATCCGCTCCCCGCGCCCACGCGCTCTCCGCAGCTGAGTGAAGCCTGCGTTTCCCAGGGCCCCTCAGATTCCCCTGTTAATTAAATCAATTCATTATGCTCAGATCTGATTAGCGGCCCTTCCCCCCTTTGAATCAATTATTCAATACACAAACATAATTGCTTGGGCCAGAGGTGCCCGCCATTAGCTTATTTAACTCCAAGGACACTAATTACCCGCAGGGCACGGGAACTTTTCTCATTAATTCTGACAAAACACAAAAGCACAGCCGAGTGTGTGCGTGTGAGTGACTGTGTGTGTGTGTGTGTGTGTGCATACCAGACTGGGAGGACTGTGTATGTGAGCTGAGGATGAGACTGGGGGTGGTGGAATGTGTGTGATAGGGGTGAGAGTTTAGGGGTGTCGTTCTGAATCTGTCGTTCTGAATCTGTGACCCTGTCATGAGTGTGGTACTCTGTTCCTGAGATTGTGAGGGAGGAACTGTAGGCATGCACCCAGCTGGGTGTGGCTCTGGGACTGTGGGCCAGAGTTTGAGACCCAGCACAGGAATGTATGAGATTGTGTGAGTGCCTGTGTGGGTGACTTGGTGATTTTCGGGCTACTGTGGCAGGCGCCCTCACCCTCCTTTTTTTTCATAACTGCCCCGCCATTGCCTGCTGCATGCTCAAACCCACAGGGGGAAGTGCGGACCAGAGGAGAGAAACCAGGGCAGATCAAGAGGCAGCGAGTGGGTGGGTGGGTGACGGTGGAGCCAGGCACAGTGCCCTCCTGCCCCCATCACCTGTGTGTGCACTGGGTGGGCTATGCTCCTCCTCCCAGTTATAAGCCCCTGGTTCCCAGGACCCCCTTCCTTGGCTGTCTCACTGCCATCTCAATATTTCTCCCATGCCCCATTTTTTACCCCAAATCCTCCTGTGCCTCTGCACCCACCCCCATTTCCAGGCACACCCCACCCAATTCCACGCACCCTGTGCCTAGCTCTTTGCCTCCTGTCTGCAAGGCTGAACGGAGGGAGTACCTATGGCTGAGCAACTTCTCCACATTTTACCTCCCAGGAAATCTCCATTGAGAGAGAGGAGAGCCCACAGCAGCAGGGACACAGAGGGTAATTGATTCCCCCAAATTAGGTTTCTGCTTTCTAAAGACCGGCATTGTTCCTGTTCTCAATGTGCACAGAGGTATTGAAGATTTCCTTTTTGTTTCCTCAGGCAATGAATGAGCTTAATCCATTTGGCTTTATAAATCAGGAAACTAATATTCGTTCCTTCCATAGCAGCTTTTTAATAAATTTAATTGATGGGAGAGGCGTAGTTTGTCACCCTTACGCTGTCCTCAAGCCCCCACTTATAAAAACACATTCTGATTGAGGGGTGGAGAGAAGGATGGGGGGGGCGCTCATCCTGATTCCTCTTGCCCTCCTCCATCCATCCTTGTACATGGACCCAGAGTATCTGGAAAAGTTTGTGAAATGATTGAATGAACTGTATTCAATGCAGTGAAGAGAAGGGGGAGGGTGTTGAGAGGTGCTTTTCGGAATGATCTCCCGAATCTGCTGATCTCAGTCTCCCACTAGCACTGCACACAGTGGCCAGGTCATGCCCAGGCTTGGCAAATCCTCTTCATCATCCTGCACAAGCTTCTATGGTCATCTTCCTGGTGCCAATATCTCACCCAGCTACTCTCCTGCTCAAAAACTTCCAAGGCTCCCCATTCTCCACATGACAGCTCCAACTAATAGTCCTATCATCTCAGGCCCTTCACGAGATCTGGAGAAGGCTTTGTGAGCTCTACTATCCTTCACTTCAATTCAACTGTTATATAATAATCAACAAAAACCTTACACTTCTGCCCCTCTGGACTGCATTATTGCAGTTGAACACACCCTGCAGGTTCTTGTTCCAATGGCTCTTCTCATGGCCTTCCTCTGCTTAGAAAGCCCTTGCCTGCCTCTCAAAGTCCTCTAAGGAAAGGATGTCTCTGTGTGAAGTTTTGGTTGCTGAGTAGTATGTGGATGGCCCTATTCAGTCCTGGGAGACAAGATCAGCCCCCGAGGGCATGGTTTTAGTTCACCTGTGGAGTAGGGGGTATCTGGAGTCCATATTGGATTACTGGAGAAAATGGGAACTGCAGAGGCATTGGAGGGGTTTAGATATAAGAATGGAGGCTCGGAAGGAGAGACCCTTGGGCACCATCTTTTTCCCCCAGGATCTTAGATGGCATGGGGCCAGAACCCAGACCAGAACCCATGCTTCCTCTTGAGGCCCGCTAGTTGGATCTCCATGCTGTTTAGTTCTCTGTGTAGCAGGGTATGGCCTCTGCCTCCATTGATGCCAACTGTTCCCTGTACTAGCACATCTGGCCAAGGGGGCAAAAGGGGACCCTTTCTCTGCTCGCCAAGCCATGTGCCTGACATAGGCTGCACCCACCCAGAGAGGTCATCTTTCGTTAATTTGCACAAAAGCATCATGTGGAGTAGTATGGCCCTGCAATTGGGTCTTGGGTCTCTCTGCTTAGCCAGAGTTCACACTCAGGCCAGCCTGAGTGGTAAGCACCCAGCCTCCCAGCCCCCACCCTCACTTGCACCAAGGGCCTGTGCGAGCTCTTAGAAACCTCTGAGAAAGAGAAAATTCAGAGAGCTTACCAGACACAGAGTGGTCAGGGGTACTGAAACAGATGCCCAGCCCCATCTTTGAATTTATATGGGGTCCAACCCCTGGTAAAAGATAAAACTCCATCTACAGCTGAGATTCAGACATGGATAGACCAACTATAAGGATCAAGGTCCCCAGCAGGAGCCGTGCTGGAGGAGAGACAGTGACGTTCCTGAGAGGAGAGATCCTCATGGGGGGACTGGACTGAATAGCAAGGCCTAGAGTTGGAGGGGCAGAGCTGGGCCTGACCTACTCCTAACCAGCACTCTGATAAGAAGAGGGCAGTGGTACACCTGAGAAACTCAGTCACTAAGGCCCTGCACCTTTGCTATTGGAACCCTCTCTGAAAGAGCTGGTCACTAGAAGCAAAAGGCCCTGCTGGGCTGAGAAGGACAAGGGCAGCTAGGGTCAGCAGCTTGGTGGCGTTGGCAGTGGCACATCATAGAATAGAAAACAAGATGGTAAAAGCAATGGGCAGCAGCTCTAATGGGAGGCATATATTGCCTTGCCCAGAGGTCCCCAACGTTTTTGGCACCAGGGACTGATTTCATGGAAGACAATTTTTCCATGGACTGGGGACTGGCGAGGCTAGTTTCAGGATGATTCAAGTACATTACATTTATTGTGCCCTTTATTTCTATTATTATTACCCTGTAATATATAATGAAATAATTATACAACTAATCTAATGGGGAGCAACTGTAAATGCAAATAAAGCTTCGCTTGCTCGCCCAATACTCACCTCTTGCTGTGTAGCCCAGCTTCTAACAGGCCATGGTATCATAGAAAGAGGGTGTTTCAGGTATAGGACCCAGTCCTAGGGAACACCAATAGCTAAAGGTTGGGTGAAAGAGGAGACGCTGGCAATAAAGACTAAAAGGAACACCCATGGGGGTAGGAGGAAAACCCAAAGAATGTGTTAGTCTAAGAAACATGTTAAAAAAATAATCCTATAGTGATATAAAAGTCACTGGTGACTTTGGCAAGCCTTGTGGAAGATGAATTCAGGAGCAGGGGAAGAGAGAGTAGGAGATGGGGAAGCATGACAACAAAAGGGAATAGATAGCAAAAGTATCTCAAAGCAGATCTCATGACCTGGGGGTTGGGGAATCTCTGTCCTAGTCTATCAACCCCACCTCCCAACTTTGGGATTATGAGAGAGAAAATGACTTAATCCAGAATTCAAAATCTAGTGGTGTCCAGAGGGTACTTGGGTTACACATGTGAACATTCCTAGAAGATCTCACAACTTTTTGGAGAGGAGAATTCTGAACAGACTCAGAGCATCAGAATCTGGGGCTAATTATTGTAAATGTGTTGATATTTGGTGCTTGGCATTGGTATGGTCTGTATGTTCCAACATGTCTTAGCTGCATGACAGGCATGAAGAGAAAGGCAGTGTGAGCAAGAATGGGCCGAAACAGTAATAGAGGAGCAGCCCCAATCGTCAACTTGACTGGTGGCAGTGGAGCTCAGCAGGAGATATAAGGAGCACTACTACGTCAATGCCAAGAAGACCAAAGGCTTTGCTCCCATTGTCCCTCCCAGCCTAGAGAACCTCCTGAAACCACACTTGCTCTCCCATGCTCCTGAACTTCTCTTTCATTTCTCTTTTCTTCTCCTCAACCATCTGGTCCACCTGTTCCATTCCAGTCTCAGCAGAAGACATCACCTCCTTCCTTACTGAGATGAGAGGATACATCAGACAGAAAAGCCCTCCCCATCCTACTTCCAAGTCTCGGCTCCTATCTTTACCTTTAGTGTCTACAACAGGCATCTGGTCACAAACACCTTCTCTCCTGAAGCATCGGAGAACCTGGCCTTCCTCCTACCCATGCACTATTCCTCAGCATGTACTCTAACCCACCTGCTCCTATTTGCAAAGTGTTCCATTGGCTCTTCCCCTTCTCTCCAGTGTTCCCATCCTGCTGGGCCTTTCACCATGGCTAAGAAACAAACTCCAGTGTTTTAGCCAAGCCAAGCCAACAAATGAATTCCCTGGGCCACACTTCTGCTTTGAGATACTTTTGCTATCTATTCCCTTTTGTTGTCATGCTTCCCCATCTCCTACTCTCTCTTCCCCTGCTCCTGACTTCATCTTCCACAAGGCTTGCCAAAGTCACCAGTGACTTTTATATCACTATAGGATTATTTTTTTAACTTGTTTCTTAGACTAACACATTCTTTGGGTTTTCCTCCTACCCCCATGGGTGTTCCTTTTAGTCTTTACTGCCAGGGTCTCCTCTTTCACCCAAACTTTAGCTATTGGTGTTCCCCAGGACTGGGTCCTATACCTGAAACACCTTCTTTCTACGATACCATCCACAGCTGTCAGTGTGTGTGACCACCACTCAGGATCACTCCTTTGAGCTCTACTCCAGCATTTCCAAACACCCCCTTAACATGTCCACTTGGATGTCTCAAAGGTATCGTAAATTTTGAAACCCAAACTTAAGTCTTGATTTTCTTCCCAAATCTTCCTCATCTTATTTCAGTAAACCAGCCACTCAATTTTTAATTTCAGAAATCTGGAAGTAAAGCAGGATTTCTATCAAGCCAGCAAACAGTGGTAGGAGAGAAGAAACAGCAAATGCCTAAAATAAGATGAAATAGATAAAGCTAAGTATATCATATTATATTAAATATGAAGTAACTGAATTTCCCTATCAAAAAGCAGATTGTCTGAGTAAGTTAAAAAAAAATACAGCCAAATGCTGTTTATAAGAAATAATCCCAAAACAAGGTGACAAAGACAGAAAATAAAGCAATGGGCAAAGATACATCAAGCAAATGCAACCAGAGGAGTAGGAACAGCAATATTAATGTCAAACAAAGCTAAGTTCAAAGTTAAAAGCATAAACTGCTTGGAAATTAAGAAACACTCCCTTAAATTACTACTGGATCAAAAATAAGATCGAAACTGAAATTGCAAATCATTCAGTAATGAGAACAAAGGATGCTAAACAGAACTTATGGGACACAGCTATACTCTGAGAAAAAGATATAGTCTTAAGTGCTCCACCCCCCCATACACATATTTATTACAGGTCTAACAGAGGTCTCCATAAATTGTTGTATCTTATGTTTTTAATATCTTTTTAAAAGACTAAAAGCAAATTAACTAAATATTTAATCTAAGAAATTAGAAAGAGAATAAACTAAGCCAAAAGAATGTAGAAGAAAATAAAGTTAAAATCATAAATTAATTAAATAAAAAATAAACAATAATGAAGAAATTAAAAGAAAACGCCAAACCCAAACCTGCTTCTTTGAAAAGTAACAAAATAAAAGGTAAATTTGGTTAAAAACATATATACCGTATTTTCCGGCATATAAGACGACCGGGCGTATAAGACGACCCCGTAATTTTACAGTTAAAACATAGGTTTAGGCCTATATTCGCTGTATAAGACTACAGCCTTGGAAATGGGGGGTAGTCTTATACAACGAATATAGGCCTAAACCTATGTTTTAACTGTAAAATTAGGGGGTCGTCTTATACACCCAGGCGTCTTATACGATGGAAAATACGGTAATATTAGGTATACAAAAAGAGATACATCACAGGTGCAGAAAAAGACTTATAACAGTAACATGTGTGAGCCTATGAAAATAAGTGTGAAAATCTAGAGGAAATGGATGATTTCCGAGCAAAGTAGAAAACCATCAAAATTGGGCATAAAAGTTAAAATTGTCAATAGTCAATAAACAGAAGAAATTTAAAAAGAAATAAAAATGCTGCCATTAAAACATTACAAGAAAAATGGAGATAAGAAACATCCTTAAGAAAACGAACCACTGCATGTTTGAAACTTTCTTTTATATAAAGTTCATGGTAACCACTGAACAAGAATTTAGAACCGGACACATAACAATAAGAGAAAACAGGGGAAAAAAACCAGTCATAAACATCATCAAACTAAAATAAACAACAGGAATAAAAAAGCAAAGAAGCAATAGAAAAAAAGAGCTAACAGAAATCAAAAAATAAAATGGCTATAGGAAATCCTTATATATGAACCTTCACCCAAAATGTAAATGGACTGAACTAACCGATAAAAAGACACAGAGTAGCAAACTGGATTTAAGAAGGAAAACCATCCTTATGCTGTCTACAAGAGACACACCTCAGCCACAAGGACAAACACAGACTCAAGGTGAAAGGGTGGAAAAAAATACTCCAAGCAAATGGCACCCAGAGTAAAGCAGGTGTAGCCATACTTATATCTGACACAGCAGACTTCAGGATCAAAAACATAATAAGAGACAAAGGTGGATATTTCATAATGATGAAGGGGACAATACAACAAGAAGATATTACACTTATTAATATATATGCCCCCAACCAAAAAGCACAAAAACTTACAAAGCAACCACTAAAAGATCTAAAAGGAGAAACTGATAAAAACACAATTATAGTAGGGGACTTAAATACCCCATTGACAGCCATGGACAGATCATCCAAACAGAAAATAAATAAGGAAATATCAGCTTTAAATGATACATTATAGCAATTGGACATAATTGACATTTACAGGACATTTCATCCTATAACACAAGATTATACATTCTTTTCTGGTGCACATGGAACATTCTCAAGGATAGACCACATGCTGGGACACAAAGCTAGCATCAGCAAATTTGAGAAGACTGAAATTATATCAAGTGTATTCTCCGATCACAAAGCTTTGAAATTGGAGATCAACTACAAAAAGAAAGCAGAAGAAATGACATATATATAGAAATTAAACAATATGTTACTAAAAAATGACTGGATCGAAGAAGAAATATAAAAAAAGACAGAAAAAATACATTGAAACAAATGACAATGAAAACACAAAATGCCAAAATTACTGGGATGCAGCAAAAGCAGTAATAAGAGTGAAATTTATATCACCACAGGCCTTTCTCAAGAAACAAGAAAAATCGCAAGTAAACAACCTAATATCAAATCTTCAAGAACTAGAAAAAGAAGAACAAAAAACACCCAAAGCCAGCAGAAGGAAGAAAATCATAAAAATTAAAGTAGAACTAAATGAAATAGCGAACAGAAAAACAATAGAAAAAATTAATGCAACAAAGAGCTGGTTCTTTGAAAAAATTAATAAAATTGACAAATTCCTGGCTAGGCTCACCAAGGGAACAAGAAAAAGCACACAAATAATCAGAATTAGAAATGAAAGAGGGAAAATTAAAATTGATACCACAGAAATACAAAGGATCATACAAGAATACTATGAAGGACTATATGCCACCAAATTTTGCAATCTAGAAGAAATGGACAAGTTTTTAGAAACATATAGTCTACCTAGACTGAATCAAGAACTGGATAACCTAAACAAACCAATCAACAGTAAGGAAATTGAAACAATCATCCAAAACTTCCCCAAAAGCAAGAGTCCAGGACCAGATTGTCTCACTAACAAGTTCTACCAGGGATTCAAAGAGGAACTAATACCTATCCTCCTCAAATTTTTCCAAAAAAATTGAAGAAGAAGCAATACTTCCCAACTCATTCTATGAGGCCAACATGACCCTAATACCAAAGCCTGGCAAGGACATCACAAAAAAAGAAAACTATAGACCAATATCTCTGATAAACACTGATGCAAAAATCCTAAACAAAATATTAACAAATCCAATACAACAATGCATTAAAAAGATTATACATCATGATCAAGTGGGATTCATCCCAGGGGCAACATATGCAAATCAATCAATGTGATACACCACATAAACAATATAAAAGATAAAAACCATATGATTATATCAATTGATGCAGAAAAAGCATTCTACAAGATACAATATCCATTTATGATCAAAACACTTAATAAAATGGGTATAGAAGTACCTCAACATAATAAAGGACATATATGACAAACCCTCAGCATATGTCATACTGAATGGGGAAAAACTGAAACCTTTTCTTCTAAATTCACAAATGAGACAAGGATGTTCCCTGTCATCACCGCTATTCAACATAGTGCTGGAACTTCTAGCCAGAGCCATCAGGCAGGAAAAAGAAATAATAGGCATCAAAATTGGGAATGAAGAAGTTAAACTGTCACTTTTTGCAGAAAACATGATCCTTTATATAAAAAAACCTAAAGACTCCACCAGAAAACTGTTAGAAATAATAAATGAATATAGTAAAGTTGCAGGATACAAAATCAATGTACTAAAATCCACAGCATTTTTATATACAAACAATGAAACTTCAGAAAAAGAAATGAGAAAAACGATACCATTTGCAATCAAAACAAAAAGAATAAAATACTTAGGAATCAACTTAACAAAGAACATGAAGGACTTATATACAGAAAACTGTAAGACATTATTAAAAGAAATTGAAGAAGATACAAAGAAATTGATGGATATTCTGTGTTCATGGATTGGAAGAATCAACATAGTTAAAATGGTCATCTTACCCAAAGCAATATACAGCTTTAATGCAATTCTCATCAAAATCCCACAGACATTCTTTTGAGAAGTAGATTTAAAAATTATCAGATTCATATGGAACCACAAAAGGCCCTGGATCACCAAAGGAATCCTATGGAAAAAAAAAAATAAGGCTGGAAACATCACACTCCCTGACTTCAGTCTATACTACAAAGCATCAATAATCAAAACAGCTTGGTATTAGCAGAAAAACAGACATACAGACCAATGGAACAGAATGGAAAACCCATAAATATATGGACAGATAATCTTTGACAAAGGAGCTAAAAATATAAAATGGGGAAAAGAAAGCCTCTTCAGTAAATGGTGCTGAGGAAATTGGAAAGCCACATGCAAAAGAATGAATCTGGACTGTGAAATGTCATCACATACCAAAATTAACTCAAGGTGGATTAAAGACCTCCACCTAAGATCTGAAACAATCAAGTGCACAGAAGAAAGCATCGGCACTAAACTTATAGACCTTGGGCTCAGAGAGCACTTTATGAACTGGACTCCAAAGGCAAAGGAAGTAAATTAAAAGCAAAAATAAATGAATGGGACTGTATCAAACTAAAAAGCATCTACACAGCAAAGGACACCGTCAACAAAGTGTAAAAGGAAACCAACTGAATGGGAGAAAATATTTGCAAACAATGCCTCTGATAAGGGGCTAATGTCTAAAATATACAAAGAACTCATACAACTCAACAATGAAAAGCAAATGATCCAATTAAAAAATGGGCAGAAGACCTAAACAGACACTTATCTCTTGAAGACATACAAACAGCCAACAGATACATGAAAAAATGCTCAACAGCACTAGCAATTAGGGAAATGCAAATTAAAACCACAATAAGATCTACCTCACACCTGTTAGAATGGCTATAATCAACAAGACAAGCAATAGCAAATGCTGGAGAGGGTGTGGACAAAAAGGAACCCTCATACACTGCTGGTGGGAATGTAAATTGGTACAACCACTGTGGAAGGCAGTGTGGAGATTCCTCAAAAAACTAGGAATGGAATTGCCACATGACCCAGCCATCCCTCTCCTGGGTATCTACCCAAAAAACCTGCAAACCTTAATCTGCAAAGATACATGTACCCCAATGTTCATCACAGCACTGTTCACGGTGGCCAAGTCGTGGAAACAACCAATGTATCCTTTGATAAATGACTGGATAAAGAAGTTGTGGTACATTCATACAATGGACTACTACTCAGCAATAAGAAAAGATGAAATACAGCCATTTGTGACAACATGGCCAGACCTTGAAAACATCTTATTAAGCAAAATAAGTCAGACTGAAAGAATCAAAAAACATATGACCTCATTCATAGGTGGAATATAAAACTGAAAGTAACAAAGAAAGAAAAATTCATGGACACACTGAATGGTTTAGTGGTTACCTGAGGGTAAGAGGGGAGGTGGGTGGGAGAACTGGGGCGAGGGGCGGGAGTAGGGAGGGGGAATCAAATACATGGTGATGGAAAGAGCTGATTCTGGGTGGTGAGCACATAATGCAATGTATATACAATGTAATGTAGAGTTGTACACCTGGAAACAATGTAATTGTTATCAATCAATGTCACCCCAATAAATTTAACATTAAAAAAAACATTACAAGGGGAAGCCAGGATGGCTCAGTGGGTTAAGCGCTCACTTTGCAGCCCCAGGGACCGAGGATCGAATCCCGGCCCCGGCCCATGCGGACCCATATGCTGAACTGGGGAGGGACCCCAGTTCATTTCTCACCGGGGTGAGACCCTGGTCCAGTTCCTGCCCTGTGCAGCCCCAAGCCCACCTCTGGAATGAAACTATGTGGAAAAACCAATGATGTACAACTATGGAGACTGTTCTGGGCCCTCCCCCTTCTCTCTGTCTCTGTCTCTGTATTTCTCTCTCTCTCTCTCTCTGTCAAAAACAATAAAAATAAATCTTTAATAAAACAAAACAAAACATTACAAGATACCATATGATTCAGCAATTTCACTTATGAGCAAAGAATATAAAGCAAAATCTTGAAGGGATATTTGTATACCCCTATTCATATCAGCGTCATTCATAATACTCAAAAGGTGGTAGCAACTCAAGTGTCCACCAATGGATGAATGGGTAAGCAAAATGAGGTATATAGATACAATAAAATAGTATCTAGCCTTAAAAAAGAATGAAATGGTCACACATGCTGCAATGTGAATGAACCTTGAAAACATTATATTAAGTGAAATAAGCCAGTCACAAAAAGACATACAATATGATTCCACTTATATGAGATAATGGAAATAGAAACGAAGAAACAGATAATTTACAATAGTGACAAAACTGTCAAATACTCAGGAATGATTTTAAACCAAGAACCATCTCAAAGTAAAGATCTTCTTTGACAAAAGTCATGAGATCATATTGAAGGACATATAAATGGTCAGAACATACAGAAAGACAACCATGTTTCAAAGAAAAGACTGATTCTCACAGAAAGTGAATTCTTTAAAATTAGTAGAGAGATTTAAAGCAATTTCTGTTAGGATTCCAAATAAAAATGCTTTTTAAAACTGTGAAAAATACTAATTGGAAGTACATTTGAAAAATAAATATCTGAGCCTAATTAAGAAGACATGAAAAGAAAAATTAGCTAAAAACTTGCATTATTAGATAATAAAACAGGGGAAGCCGGGATGGCTTAGTAGGCTGAGTGCTCATTTTGCAGCCCTGGGGACTGAGGATCGAATCCTGGCCCTGGTCAATGCAGACCCATATGCTAAACTGGGGTGTGCTTCCTGTGCAGGAGGCCCCCAGTTCAGTTTTTGCCCCCACCCCCACCCCCCGGTTTGACCCCTGGCTTGAGGGGGCATGCCTCCCACGTGGGAGGCTCCAGGGCCAGTTCCTGCCCTGCGCAGCCCCCACCCGTGTGTAATGAAACCATGTCGAAAACTGATGATGTGCAACTATGGAGACTGCTCTGGGCCCTCCCACTTAGCTCTGTCTCTCTCTGTCTATGTCTCTGTCAAAAACAATAAAATAAATCTTAAAAAAAAAAAAAGAATTTAGATAATAAAACACACTACAAAGCCAGCATGATCTGAACAGTATAAGGTAAGTCAAGGAGAAATAAATAGATCAGAAGACCAAAGAGCCAATAAATAGATCTCAATATAAAAAGGAAATTAATATATGATAAAAGTTCAATTCTTCAGAGAAAAATAATACAGGATACTACTATCTGAATAGACATTTCTTCAAGGACAATATTCAAATAAGCCAATAAGCACCTGAAAAGATGCTAGCATGTTTGGAAATGCACCTCAAACCACAAAGATACTACTTCACACCCACTAGAAGCCAGAGTCAAAAAGTCAGATAAAAACAAATGTTGGTGAAGATGTGGAGAGATGGAAACTCATATACATCTGGTAGAAATGTGAAATGGTACAGCCACTTCGAAAAACAGCCTTGGAGTTTCTCAAAAGTGAAACAGAATCACCACATGACCCATTAATTCCACTCCTAGGCATATAGCCAAGAGAATTGAAAACATGTCCACACAAAAAAAATGTGTATGCTAATGTTTATAGCAGCATTATTCATAGATGGGGGGAAAATGTCCATCAACTGAAGAATGGATATTATTTGCCCATAAAAAGACATAAAGTACTGATACCCACCACAAAATGGATGAGCTTTGAAAATGTTATGCTGAGTGATAAAAGGCAGACACAAACGTACACATGTTATATGATTCCATTTACTACATGAAATGTCAAGAATAGCACATCTATAGTGACAAAAAGCAGATACATGGTTGCCAGGGGCTGGGAGTAATAGGGGCATGACAGCTAAAGGGTATGGAATTTCTTTTTGAGGTGATGAAAATATTCTAAAATTGACTGTAGTGATTCACTTACCTGTGAATGTACTAAAATGTATTGAATTGCACAACTTAAATGGGTGAATTGTATGGTATGTGAATTATATCTCCATAAAGTTGCTTTTTAAAATGGTGCCATCATAGGTGGTTAGCCACTTGGAAGAAACAAATGGGATTCCTACCCGCCCCCATATATAAAGATTACATTGCAAATTGATTCAAGATTATAGTATAGAAATGAAACAATGAAAATATTAGAAGAAACTTAGAGAGAAAAAGATAATAGATTTGGATAATAAGATGAATAAATTTGGTAGGAGATAATCTGCAAGAGTACAAAGGAAAAGATAGATATACTAGATTTAATCTGTAAAACCTCTATGACAAAAGTGACCATAAACAAGGAAAAAATGACAAATAATTTACCAGAACAATATTTGCAAAATATACAGTAAAAGGGAAAAATACGCTGTATACACAAAGAGTTTCTATAAATTGTAAAGACAAATACCCAAGAGAGAAACAGAAAAGGAGCATGAAGAGTTCATTTCAAGAGGAGGAAATCTAATGGCCAATAAAATGCTTACCCTCATTAATAATTGGGAAAATGGAAATTAAAGCAGAATAAGTTTTCATTACTTTAATTCATCAAATTGGCAGGAAAAATTTAAGAGTAAAATGTACAGGTCTGCTAAAAACTTGAGAAAGTGGGTATTCTCATTTCTTGCTGAGCAAGTACTTAAAAATGCTCATGCCTCTGACCTGAACTCCTGCTCCTGGGAATGTATCCTATGGGGAAAAATCACCTGTATATAAAGGAAACCCTATAATTTCAGCATTGTTTGTGGTGGCAGAAAATGAACCTATTTGAATATTAATGTCACTCGATGATCAAGTAAATTGTCCTACCATCAAACTATAGCACATAATGCAGCAGTTAAAATGTGAATTAGAGCTACAACTACCAACTTGCAAAGGATGTCTGTGATGTACTGTTAAATGAGAAAAGGAGGTTGCAGGGTAGCAAGTAATATTATCCCATTTAAAAGAAAACCTCTCTGTGTTTAGATGAACATAAAAAAAAGATGTGTGAGGTTGGCCCTATTTGGGCTGTTGGCGTGGTGAGACTGAAAGGTGGGAGTTAAGGGGAAAATGTTACCTTTCTTCATTAGACTTTTTTAGAATATTTTTATTACTTATAATAGATGAGTAATTTGTCATTTAAAAATTTTTAGGGGAAGCCGAGGTGGCTCAGTGGGTTAAGTGCTCACTTTGCAACTCTGGCATATGAGGATCGAGTCCCGGCTCCAGCTTGTGCAGACCCCTGTGCTGAACTGGGGTGTGCTTCCCATGTGGGAGGCCCCCAATTTGGTCCCCAGCTTGCAGGGGTGTGCCTCCCATGCAGGAGGCCCCCAGCCTGGTTCCTGGCCTGTGTGGCCCACCTGGATGGAACAAAACCATGTCAAAAACTGATGACATACAACTATGGAGACTACTCTGGGCCCTCCCCCTTCTCTCTGCCTCTGTCTGTCTGTCTCTCTCTGTCAAAAACAATAAAAAATGTCTTAGAAATAAATCAGTCATTTTGGATACTTCCTCTAATCACATACTCACTGCTACTACACAAGTCCAAGTGACCATTATCTTTTACACTTTTACAAGAGCTTGTATTGGCCTCCCTGCATCCACCCTGAGCCCACTAATCCAATCTCCATACTCCATACACACCAAGATATTTTTTAAATGAACATGAGATTTTGTCAACTAACCCTCAAACCTGAAAGGGCGTCCCATCGCTCTGCACAGAAAGGCCCCACCCTCTGCCTGTCCCCTGGCTGGAGCATCTCCGGTCACCCGCACCTACCGCTTGCTCCCAAGCTGCAGCGTGTTGCCCTCGTCATTGTCCGAACCACCACCTGCTTCAGGCCATACAGATGTGGTGTTTCTCTGCATGGAAAGTTCTTCCTCTCTCCATTTGGACTAACTCTTGCTCACTCCCTAGGTCTGGGATTTAATGTCACTTCCTTCATCAGGGTAGCCTCTCCCCTCAAGACTAGGTTAGACCTCCCTGTTACAGTTTGCATGGCCCTCTGTACTTTTCCTCCATAGCTCTTATCATAACGGTCTAGTTAATTACATAGGTATTTGTATAATTATTTGTGTGACAGGGATAAAAGATAAACTACTAAGCTGTGTTTGCACCTCTATTTCAGCCTCCAACTTGGGGAGAGAAATGAGTCAGAGAAAAAGGCCTCAGGTGTCTAACCCAACTCTGAGATTCTGAACTTGCTCTTGTCTTCCTCACACCCATCACGCAGGTAGGAGAATTCTCCTGGCTCAAATATTTCCCTCTGCTCTCTTATGTATCTAGCCAACCAGGCTGTTCTGAGAACTGGTTATGACAAAGCCCTGCGAGGTGCTGCTGAGTTTACAGATTTCTCCAGCCAATGAGGCACAACTACATATGGGATTCTCGCAATCTCCAGATGGCTTTCTTCTGCTCCTCCCACCCTTCAGAGACCCTCACCAAGGGGGCTCCCAGAGGCTACAAATACCGCAGCAACAAAACCCAGCATGAGTTGCAGCTTCGGAATCTCAATTTGAACCCCCACTCTGCATGATTAGGGGTCATCTGCTCTCTCTTCCGTCCTCCTAATCACCTGTCCACTGAGGACTGGAGACCTGGACTGATCCTGGGCTGGGTCTTGGCGGCCAGGTGTTCCCACGTGCTCATGAGGCGGTTGCTAGTTTGAGAACTTCGTGGACTCACGCAGATTGGCCTGTGACCATGGTGACTCACTCCCAGAGAACAGACTGTTTCCCGACCAGCTCCCCAGAGTGATCACACCCACATGCAGGTGGTCCCCTCGGAGCTCCACCGCATGTCTCAACAGCACACACTTCTCAGAAGCAGGCCTCCTGCAGGCTACAGGCTGCAGGCTGCAGGCAGGGGCCCCGGGGTGTGGCTCCACGGGGTGTACTCCGGGTCTGCTCCCTCCAGTCTCTAGTCAGGTCCTCCTGTCCAGCCTCTTCCCCAAGATGGAAGAGGTCAAAGGGCTTCCTCCTCACCTAGCGCCTAACTTGTCTGAGTGTCCTCACCAGCTCACACATTGATAAACACGTGGAGAAGCAACTAGCCCCTAGAAGCACATCGTCCTCCCTGGCTGCTGCTACCCAGGGCCTGCCTGGGCTTCAAGCTAAGCCGGGCACTGAACCCCTGCACTCAGGCCACTCCTGGCGCTGACTCAGAAATATTTGCGTTCTGTCAGGGCTGGAGCTCACAGTGGCCACAAGTCAGGACCTCTACTAGATATGCCCAAGAACAGCAGATTGAGCCACCCACAGTCTGGGGACCACAGCCTGGGGACAGGCACACATCCTGCAGCGCTGCCCTGGGGCCTCTTAGACTTGGTGGTGACTGCTCAGACCTGGATCCTAATTCTGGTTCTGCCTCCTCTTCTCGTAGATCTCAGGCAATCCCATTTCCTGAGCATGGCAAACAGCTGGGGGTGCCAAGCCTTTGTTCTCCCCTACTTCCAGCCATGCAGCTGCCCAACAGGAGACTATATTGCCCAGCTTCCCTTGTAAATAGGTACAGCCAAGTTTCTGTTCTCTATTCTCATCTGCAGGCTGGAGAGATAAGTTACTTTTGACTTTCTTGCTTCCAAAGAAGTTCTTGCCCAGAACTTCCTGTTTCCCCCTTCCCACAAGCTAAAATCTGCACATGACTATGCAGAGAGGAATGATGCCTTAAGGGATGCAGGGACACAAAGTGGGAGGAAGAAAGCTGGGTCCCGGAGTGACTTGTGTAGTATTCCTGCCAACATGGGCTTTTTGTCTCCTATTATGAGAAAGAAATAATGTTTCATCTTATTCAAACTATTATAGTTTGGGGTTTCTTTGTTACAGTAGCATAGACTTTCCCCCTAACAAATACACTGAGCCTGATTCCCTATAGTCTCTATGGTTTCTTCAAATTCCAAGTTTCCAATGCCAGGTACTTCTTTTGTGCCTTGACCTGGAGCCAAGGCTGAGACTTGCTATACCCCCTGCTTCCTTCTTACTTTGAGAAGTTCCCTGATGCTCACATAAGGACCTGGCCCTGGAAGAGATGGGGACAGAATATGCAGAAGCACCATCCTCTTACCCCCACCCCCTTTTTTTTTTTTAATATTATTATATTTTATTGTTAAATTTAATGGGGTGACATTGGTTGGTAACAATCAGACAGTTTCCCAATGGACAACTCCACATCACATCACCCATGCATCACATTATGTGCCCAGCTCCCAGAATCAGGTCCCCCTCCAACCCCATATATCTGGTGCCCACTCCACCCTCCCCACACAACTCTCCCTCCCCCCTCCCCACTCCTCCCTCCTCTCCAGGTAAACACCAAACCATTGTGTCCATAATGCTGGTGCCCTCTCCCACCTCCCCTCCCTCTCTCCCTCCCCCCTCCTCCCCTTCCCTCAGGCAATCACCAAGTTATTGGGTGTGTCCATAGGTCTCTGTGTCTTTGTAACTTTCAGTTTTATATTCCACCTATAAGTGAGGTCATATGTTTCTGGATTCTTTCAGTCTGACTTATTTCGCTTAATAAGATGGTCTCTAGGTCCAACCATGTTGCCAGAAATGACTGTATTTCATCATTTCTTATTGCTGAGTAGTATTCCATTGTGTAAATGTACCACATCTTCTTTATCCAGTCATCTACCAAAGGGCATTTTGGTTGTTTCCATGTTCTGGCCACTGTGAACAGTGCTGCGATGAACATGTGGGTACAAACATCTTTAAAGATTAAGGTCTTCAGGTTTTTTGGGTAGATGCCCAGTAGTGGGATGGCTGGGTCATATGGTAATTCCATTTGTAATTTTTTGAGGAATCTCCACACAGCCTTCCATAGTGGTTGTACCAGTTTACATTCCCACCAGCAGTGTATGAGGGTTCCTTTTTGTCCACAGCCTCTCCAGCACTT